>ONZH01002717.1:0-27382 GCA_900303285.1 Rhinella marina | reverse complement strand
ACTGTAGTATATATAACTGAGAGAAAAAAACGTACTGTATAGACTTTGGCTACTGTGCAGCACACTCACAGAATTTTTCACTGCACTGTAGTATATATAACTGAGAGAAAAAAATGTACTCTTTAGACTTTGGCTACTGTGCCGCATGTACATAATTGTTCACGTGGACTGTAGTATATGTAACTGAGAGAAAAAACATATTTTCTAGACTGCGGCTACTGTGCGCACACCACATAATTGTTCACTGGACTGTAGTATATATAACTGACAAAAAATGTACTCTTTAGACTGTGGCTACTGTACAGCACACTACAGAATTGTTCACTGCATTGTTGTATATATAACTGAGAGAAAAAACGTACTCTTAAGACTGCGGCTACTGTGCCACACACTACATAATTGTCACTGGACTGTAGTATATATAACTGAGAAAAAAAACATATTTTCTAGACTGCGGCTACTGTGCCGCACACCACATAATTATTCACTGCACTGTAGTATATATAACTGAGAAAAAAAACGTACTGTTTAGACTGTGGCTACTGTGCCGCACACCACATAATTGTTCACTGGACTGTAGTATATATAACAGAGAAAAAACATATTTTCTAGACTGCGGCTACTTTGCCGCACACCACATAATTGTTCACTGCACTGTAGTATATATAACTGAGAGAAAAAATGTACTCTTTAGACTGTGGCTACTGTGCCGCACACTACATAATTGTTCACTGGACTGTAGTATATGTAACTGAGAGAAAAAAATGTACTCTTTAGACTGCGGCTACTGTGCCGCACACTACATAATTGTTCACTGGACTGTAGTATATATAACTGAGAGAAAAAACATATTTTCTAGACTGCGGCTACTGTGCCGCACACCACATAATTGTTCACTGCACTGTAGTATATATAACTGAGAGAAAAAAACGTACTGTTTAGACTTTGGCTACTGTGCAGCACACTACAGAATTTTTCACTGCACTGTAGTATATATAACTGAGAGAAAAAAATGTACTCTTTAGACTTTGGCTACTGTGCCGCACTGTACATAATTGTTCACTGGACTGTAGTATATGTAACTGAGAGAAAAAACATATTTTCTAGACTGCGGCTACTGTGCCGCACACCACATAATTGTTCACTGGACTGTAGTATATATAACTGACAAAAAATGTACTCTTTAGACTGTGGCTACTGTACAGCACACTACAGAATTGTTCACTGCATTGTTGTATATATAACTGAGAGAAAAAACGTACTCTTAAGACTGCGGCTACTGTGCCACACACTACATAATTGTCACTGGACTGTAGTATATATAACTGAGAAAAAAAACATATTTTCTAGACTGCGGCTACTGTGCCGCACACCACATAATTATTCACTGCACTGTAGTATATATAACTGAGAAAAAAAACGTACTGTTTAGACTGTGGCTACTGTGCCGCACACCACATAATTGTTCACTGGACTGTAGTATATATAACAGAGAAAAAACATATTTTCTAGACTGCGGCTACTTTGCCGCACACCACATAATTGTTCACTGCACTGTAGTATATATAACTGAGAGAAAAAATGTACTCTTTAGACTGTGGCTACTGTGCCGCACACTACATAATTGTTCACTGGACTGTAGTATGTAAAACTGAGAGAAAAAACATACTCTTTAGACTACGGCTACTGTGCAGCACACTACAGAATTTTTCACTGCACTGTAGTATATATAACTGAGAGAAAAAATGTACTCTTTAGACTGCGGCTACTGTGCCGCACACAACATAATTGTTCACTGGACTGTAGTATATATAAATGAGAGAAAAAACGTACTCTTTAGACTGTGGCTACTGTACAGTACACTACATAATTGTTCACTGCACTGTAGTATATATAACTGAGAGAAAAAACATACTCTTTATACTGAGGCTACTGTGCCGCACTGTACATAATTGTTCACTGGACTGTAGTATATATAACTGAGAGAAAAAAAGTATTTTCTAGACTGCAGCTGCTGTGCCGTACACTACATAATTGTTCACTGGACTGTAGTATATATAACTGAGAGAAAAAACGTACTCTTTAGACTGCGGTTACTGTGCCGCACACTACATAATTGTTCACTGGACTGTAGTGTATATAACTGTGACAAAAAACGTACTCTTTAGACTGCGGCTACTGTACAGCACACTACAGAATTGTTCACTGCAATATTGTATATATAACTGAGAGAAAAAACGTACTCTTAAGACTGCGGCTACTGTGCCACACACTACATAATTGTCACTGGACTGTAGTATATATAACTGAGAGAAAAAACATACTCTTTAGACTGCGGCTACTGTACAGCACACTACAGCATTGTTCACTGCACTGTAATATATATATAACTGAGAGAAAAAAACGTAATCTTTAGACTGCGGCTACTGTGCCGCACACCACATAATTGTTCACTGGACTGTAGTATATATATAACTGAGAGAAAAACGTACTCTTTAGACTGCGGCTACTGTACAGCACACTACAGAATTGTTCACTGCACTGTAGTATATATAACTGAGAGAAAAAACATACTCTTTAGACTGCGGCTACTGTGCCACACAGTACATAATTGTTCACTGGACTGTAGTATATATAACTGAGAGAAAAAACATATTTTCTAGACTGTGGCTTCTGTGCCGCACACCACATAATTGTTCACTGCACTGTAGTATATATAACTGAGAAAAAAAACATACTCTTTAGACTGCGGCTACTGTGCCGCACACTACATAATTGTTTACTGGACTTTAGTATATATAACTGAGAGAAAAAACGTTTTTTCTAGACTGAGGCTACTGTGCCACACACCACATAATTGTTCACTGCACTGTAGTATATATAACTGAGAGAAAAAAACGTACTTTTTAGACTGTGGCTACTGTACAGCACACTACAGAATTGTTCACTGCACTGTAGTATATATAACTGAGAGAAAAAAACATACTCTTTAGACTGCGGCTACTGTGCCGCACACTACATAATTGTTCACTGGACTGTAGTATATATAACTAAGAGAAAAAAGGTACTCTTTAGACTGTGGCTACTGTACAGCACACTACAGAATTGTTCACTGCACTGTAGTATATATAACTGAGAGAAAAAACGTACTCTTTAGACTGCGGCTACTGTGCCGCACACTACATAATTGTTCACTGGACTGTAGTTCATATAACTGAGAGAAAAAACATATTTTCTAGACTGTGGCTACTTTGCCCCACACTACATAATTGTTCATTGGACTGTAGTATATATAACTGAGAGAAAAAACTCATTTTCTAGACTGCGACTACTGTGCCGCACACCACATAATTGTTCACTGGACTGTAGTATATATAACTGAGGGATAAAACGTACTCTTTAGACTGCGGCTACTGTGCCGCACACTACAGAATTGTTCACTGCACTGTAGAATATATAACTAATAGAAAAAAAACGTACTCTTTAGACTACGGCTACTGCGCCGCACACTACATAATTGTTCACTGTACTGTAGTACAGTATATATAACTGAGAGAAAAAACTTACTCTTTAGACTGCGGCTACTGTACAGCACACTACAGAATTGTTTACTGCACTGTAGTATATATAACTGAGAGAAAAAAACATACTCTTTAGACTGCGGCTACTGAGCCGCACACTACATAATTGTTCACTGGACTATAGTATATATAACTGAGAGAAAAAACATATTTTCTAGACTCCGGCTAGTGTACCGCACACCACATAATTGTTCACTGCACTGTAGTATGTATAACTGAGAGAAAAAACGTACTGTTTAGACTGTGGCTACTGTGCCGCACACTACATAATTGTTCACTGGACTGTAGTATATATAACTGAAAGAAAAAACATATTTTCTAGACTGTGGCTACTGTGCCGCACACCACATAATTGTTGACTGGACTGTAGTATATATAACTGAGAGAAAAAACATATTTTCTAGACTCCGGCTAGTGTACCGCACACGACAGAATTGTTCACTGCACTGTAGTATATATAAATGAGAGAAAAAACGTATTGTTTAGAATGCGGCTACTGTACAGCACACTACAGAATTGTTCACTGCACTGTAGTATATATAACTGAGAGATAAAACATATTCTTTAGACTGCGGTTACTGTACAGCACACTTCAGAATTGTTCACTGCACTGTAGTATATATAACTGAGAGAAAAAACGTATTCCCTAGACTGCACTACAGATCCCAGCAAGCCAAAGTACAGCAGCAGCAGCAAAAATGAGTACTGGGAGGACTTTGGACAATTTCTTTGGGGTCTGTGTGGACCACGTGCTGTCCCTTCTGCCACCAGTCACTGTGTACAGTGTGCAGCCAAGATGGCGGTAGCTGCACTACAAGTCCCAGCCAGCAGCCAGGCGGAGACCAAAAAAAAAAAGGTGCTTGTAGCCCTAAGAAGGGCTGTTGGGTTCTTTGATGATGATTCCTGCCTAACCAAAATCTAAATTGAGGCCCTAACACTCTCCCTGACAGACAGCAGCTCTATCCCTAATCTCATCCAGGCGTCGTTTGAGGCGAGCAGCGGGGGACCAGATTCTTATATTCCCAGGCCATCTGATCTGGCCAGCCAATCCCTGCTATCGACTTGTAGGGGTTCCACGTGATGCTAGGAGGTACCAAAGACTCTCCTGCATGTTGATTGGCTGAGAAAAAGGTGCCTAACATGCAGGAAGAGGAAGATGCCATTTCCTCGAATATTGCGATATGCTCGTCTGAGTATCGAGCACGTACGAATACCCTAATGTTTGAACGAGCACCAAGCTCGGACGAGCATGTTCGCTCATCTCTATTGTGCACATTTGCTCATTTTGTGCCTGGCCGGTGGCAGAGAGGAGGGCTTGGACTGCCCCCTGGGCATTGACCCACTGGAAAATTTCGCTGTATGATTTATTGCCAGTCCATTCCTGGACCTGGGTATGACAACTTTCTCTGCAACTCCTATATGTACAACGTACATGATCAGTATCATAAACTAGTACCAAGTAAACATGAGGTGAACAAGGTGTCTCTTATCCCAGTTCATCAACAGATTTACTCCTGTGCTTAAAGTGGTTGCCCTGCTTTTTTACCTTATTTTCACCCACCAGACCTGCGATGGCAAGCATTTTTACCTACTCCCTGTCACTCAGTTCCATTTTCTTTAGTCCATCACTGCATTTGCTGCACTTCGGTCACCGCTTGTAAACTTCTGGAATAGAAACGGGGGTGGGTGGCTGGCCACAGCAATGATGTGTCCAAGTGGCAAGTACCAGGTTATCATGCTTCCCTCCACAGGTTCAGTAGGTAAGGTTAGGTGAATAAAAACCTTTAAAATATAGGTTAATTCTTTCAACTTTCAATGTTTATGGCAGTCCCGTTCAAAACACATTTTTACATCCTATTTAAAGACAGTTTTTGTTGTCAAGAAAACATGATACCTATCCTAATGCAGCCTGTTTACCTTTATTGACCTTTAAAAGAACTATGGGGGACATTTACCAAGCATGTTGCAACAAAATTATGGCATAAAATATGCCAAAACCAATGGCGTTTTGAATTGCGCTGAATATATCAACCGTTTTCCCCAGAATTTTCACCATAAAGAATGCATCACACCAGAAATGAGTTAGAAATGTCAAAGTGGGCGGGGCTATCAAATTGTTACATATTACACCTCATTTATCATCCTCTTAGCAGAAATGGTTCAAATTATTGTGGCCAATTAAGTCCGGTTATGTGGTGGTGTTTTGTGTAAAAACTCACATTTATAGCAGACAGATGCGACTTTTTGTCAAAAAGTCGCACTTTTGAAAAGAAAAACAAATTGTCATAGGAACGAGTGATAGGAAATTGTTAAAAAAAGTCTTTATTTTTATCTAGTATAAATGAGCTAAACAACAGTGTTTTGACAGTAAATTGATATTAAGTCATCAAAACCAAAACAATAACAAAAACATCCTGAGTCTGAGACAAAAGTTACAATTTACCAGTGGAAATGTCACAAATATGCTTCAAAAGTCGCAAGTGTGATCTGGCAGGGTTGGCTGAAATGGTGCAATTTGCAACTTTTCCCCGCTCACACAAGTTCTCAAAAAGTGGGCGTGACATGAGTGGGGAATGGGCTGGACTGTCAGGCCCATCTCATTTATAATTTTGTACCTAGAAAATGGTGTAAAAGTAGACAGCTAGGAAGCTGTCTTACATTTAGAAGCATAAAGTAGTGTTGTTGGGCTGCTCTCAATGTCCAAGAATAGTGAGGTGCTAAGTGGAGTGGATACAATCCAAAGTGGAAATTGACCGATATATATCAGAGATATAATAGTCACATATACACAAAGGCATTTTTTCTCAATTTGCCAATATTATCTGTAGGATATGTCATAATAAAATATATTTTATTTGCATCTAATTTTTGAGTGTGCAGTGTTATCTCATTTATAATTACATTTAGAAGCGGCAGTGAATCTGCTGAAGTTATGTCGAGGCACCTGCAGATCCATCGCCAGTGCCGGGCCTTATTAATACTGAGGTCTTAATAAATGTGCCCCATTGTCTTTAGAATGTTTGCTGATTTTTGTTTTTCATGTCACTGTCTATATTAAAAATACCTAGTATTATGTTGTTTTTGCACTTGACTCTAGGTCTAATAATATATCTCAACTACTAGTAATCAATCCAGTAATTCAAAATAAAATTGTTAGAACAATCCTTAGAGAGTCACTGTACTTTTGCACAATTTCATTTAATAGAGAATGGCTGTAACTAGCAAGTTTCTAAATCACTTCATATAAAAAAAATATATGACTACCTGAATCTACCTGAAAAAACCTGTAAAGTCATGGCCACAAGGGTTCTCACTTACACCTAATTTGCAGCCCACTGCCTGTTTTTTGGCAAGATCCCTCTATAGACACAGATGATGGCTCACAAAAAATGGGAGGAGGGGTGTCAGAGCTTGCTGAGATACTGAGTCTCATAAAAGAACTGCTTCTACACAGCTTTTGTTAATAAGAGCATTCTATGTGTCTGTGTTCCCCCCTCATTATCTGCTTCTGAGTGATATGCATCTGGCTGTACAGTTGAAACAGGAAATAATATGTCTGAAAAAGACTTTAGAGAAGCCCAAATGAAACATGTTCCTCCCTGAGCTCATCAATATGGGGACTCATTGGCATGCGCTGGAGCTGTAAAATACTAGATCTTGGAAAAACGGCTTGGACAAGTAAAAAAATGACCCAGCATTTTGCTAAGGAGAGCTGTCACTAATTTATGTTGAACTTTGTTAAGACACCATAAAAAACTGAGGAATATAGACTGGACTTCAGTCTGTCTTGAGTTATCTCTATATTCTTTGCAGTTATAATAAGGTAAATACGTCTGACAGAGCTGTAGCTCATCAGGAAAATAAGTGACTTTTGTAAGCAACATTGACTGATTCAATTACTCTAGTTATGATCAAGCAAGGTTGGTGATCACAATTTAATGGCATTAATGTCATTGGAATAATAAGGTCATTAATTTGGCAGAATGCTACTTTGCAAGAACCGAAAAAGGCAGACAAAATTGTAATTGCAGTGAAAGGTTACTTTCACTGGAACTATCCCTGCTTGTGCCAAAACTCTAATTAGCCTTTTGGTATTATCATAATTATGTTACAATAGCTTAAACTATGAACCTGTATTGAGTTAGCTATTGTAAGCCACACGAACGTTGATAATAAAGGTAGCGTTTTAAAATGAAACAGTCTATTTTCATGACAGATAGTTTGCGTGAACCTTTAAAGATGTTATCATTCATGAAAGAATACATGTGAGATATTTACAAGTCATATGGAATAGTTCAATAATAGTAACCCCACGGAATAATATGCTACCTGTAAATAATACATGCTGTGCTCTGACATGTGCTACAGTTGTTTAGGTCTTGTCCAGTATGATAGAAGATGCGCCTGTTCAATAAAAACAAAAAGAAAAATTAATTTTCCACTCAATTTTTATTTGCATAAATAAACTAAATGCTGTATACCTCTATATAAAGTATATCACTTTGGTGATTAGCTCCTCAAGGACTAGGCCTATTATGGCAATTTTTTCATTCCTTTCCAAGAGCCATAACTTTTTTTTGTCTATAGGGCTTGTCTTTGCAGAATGAGTTGTATTTTTCAAGGGCCCCATATTTGGTGTATATTAATTTTATATTAACCTTTTTGGGTGGGAAGAAAAAAATTTAGTGATCCCACCACTGTTTTTTTTTAGTGTTGAAATGTTACACCACTATAAATAGTATGTTAGTTTTATTCTCCAGGTCAGTACCATTACAGAAATACCAATTTTTTTAACAACTTTTGCACAATAAAATTTGTTGTTGTGTCACCATATCCTGAAAGCTTGTGAGTTTGTTAGTTACTGAGTGCAAGGAAGAGAGAAGAATGGAAGTGCCAACACATGGTGCTTACAGTATGTGAACTATGTTCCTGTATAGCTACTGTCAGCACTAAGCTCTGGATGGCAGTCCTGCTTAGCGATTAGCACTGACATTGAGTGTACTATGTTCATGCATACCTACTTTCAACAGTAAGTGCTCCCAAGTTTGGTTCCCCTCTCTTCCCTGTTACTGTTACTGTGCACAGAATGGAGAGAGAAGACTGTGACTGCCAGCACAGTAGGTATGAATGAATATAGTACAATTAGGCCAGCTCTAAGTGCTAGCCCTTCCATTCTCTGTTCTGTGCTGAGTAATAAAGAGAGAGGCGTATAGAATAGAGAAATGTACAGGAGTTAGCTTTGTCATCAAGCTGAATAAGCAAGGACACGGGCAGAGAGGACATTTTTTAGAAAGCCATGGTATGCGGTACTGAGCTAAGAGAAAAGCTTAAGCAGACTATCTCGTATGGTCCACATAGTTTTCAGCACTCATTAGAACTCTGAGGATGGACTTTTCTTAGCAATTCACAGAGTGAGACTTTTTAAGTTTAAGTCCCGCTTTATAGTGAAAATAAGCATGCTTCCCTAATAAAGGATACTAGAAAAATGCGTGACAACCCTGTCACTACATAATATTAAAAAATAAAGTGAAATGACAGTTAAGTTTAAAGGAGTTGTACCATTACACCAACCTATCCCTTATTCTATGGCTAGGGGATAAGAGTCTGACAATCACTAGAATGGAAAAGGGGGTGCTTCCCTGTTTGTATGAAGCGCAGACACTTCATTCAACTCTATGGGACTACCAGAGGTAGCAGAGTAAAATTCCTCTGTTATCTCCAGCAATCCCATATAGTTGAGTAGAGCGAGAGACAAGTATGCATGTCTTCCACTCCATACAGACTGGGGAACATGGGTCCCTGTTCTAGTGACTGCATTAGACCACCGCTGATTAGACACTTATACCCTATGCTGCTGCTGTTATGGGACAACCCCTTTAACCCCTTAGTGCTATTTGATGTGTATACTCGTCATGGAGCACTGCTACTTAGCCACGTCATGGCATTAAACTGTCACCATGTCTGCAGACATAATGGCAGTGCTGAGATCCCAGCTGTTACACACATCCAGGGATCTCAGCTAACTGGCCCTGGACCAATGAGGGCGGTCCCGAGCCAGTGTGATAAGCTAGTCTGTCACCTCACATCACAAAAAGTGTAATACCAAGCGATCAAAAAGGGATATGCACCCTAAAATAGTACGAATCAAACCATCATCTCATCTCACAAAAAAATGAGACCGTATATAAGACAATTGTCCAAAAAAATAAAAAAAATATGGCTTTCAGAAAATGGAGACACAAAAACATGTTTTTTTTCTAAAGTCCTAATTGTGTAAAACCAAAATAAAAATAAACCAAAATAAATAATAGACATATTAGGTATCGCCGCGTCCATAACGACCTTCTCTATGTCACATGATCTACCCTCTAAGGTGAATGCTCCAAAAAAACAACAACTATTTTTAGGTCTACTTGCCCCATAAAGTGTAATATTGAATGATCAAAAAATATTATGTACCCGAAATTGGTACCAATGAAGATGTCAACTCTTCCCGCAATGTCAACTGTCATATATAATATATGTCTTATATATGTCTATGTCAATATGTCTTTCAGAAAATGGAGACACAAAAGCATGATTTTTTTTTTCAAAAATGCTTTATTATGTAAAACTGAAACAAACAAAAAAGTAGACATACTTGATATTGTCGCGTCCGTAAAAGCATGCTTTATAAAAAAAAATAGCACACGATCTAACCTGTCAGATGAACATTTCTGACCTATGTTGGCGATGTGAGAAGGAACAGGGTACCTTTATGCATGTTTGGTGCAGTTGCACTATTATTTGTTCCTTTCGGGTATTAAACATTTATGCCAGATATTCTGGCAGGAAAGTTCCAAACACTCCTCAGGTAACCTTACTCTCCCTTACACTGCAGTCTCTGGCTCAAGTAAAAAAAGGGGTTCTAAGATACTTTCTGACTGCAACGAGAATGGCAATTCCCAGACACTGGAAGTCCAGATCCCCGCCCATTATCTGTGAATGGGCTAAGGAAGTCAGGTTTATTTTATGCATGGAGGAACTGATTGCAGATCAACAGGAAAGATCAGAGTATTTTTTCTAGTAGATGTTACCTATTACTCACTTTCCTGGACTCCCCTGAATGTCTGAATATGCTGTGATCTTTTAGCTAAACAGTAATAAAGGGATATATTTTGTAGCTTCTACTTCTATATTTCACATATTCTTGCATAATCTCCCCCCCCCCTTTCTTTTTCTTTTTAACTTTAATTTATTTGGTTATTTTGAATTTTATGGGGTTCCTTAGCAAGTTCCACTATAGTCATGAAAAAATGAGAATAGATATTTTATTTCTTCTTACTTTTTATTGTTACTTATGCCTATTGTATGTAAGATATCATTGACGTATTTGCATAGACATACACTGCTTCTTACTAATAAGTGAGGTATATATTTTATTTTTCTATAATGTCAGATACATGTTTGTTTGGGTGCTGCGTGACCTCTTGAGTTGTTTGCTCAGTTGTTTGATGATTTTCATCTGATATGTACAGTAATGGCCAAAAGTTTTGAGAATGACACAAATATTATATTTTCACATGATCTGCTGCCCTCTGGTTTTTATGTGTGTTTGTCAGATGTTTTTATCACATACAGAAATATAATTGCAATCATATTATGAGTAACAAAAGCTTATATTGACAGTTAGAATGAGTTAATGCAGCAAGTCAATATTTGCAGTGTTGACCCTTCTTCTTCAGGACCTCTGCAATTCTCCCTGGCATGCTCTCAATCAACTTCTGGACCAAATCCTGACTGATAGCAGTCCATTCTTGCACAATCAATGCTTGCATTTTGTCAGAATTTGTAGGTTTTTGTTTGTCCACCCGTCTCTTGATGATTGATCACAAGTTCTCAATGGGATTAAGATCTGGGGAGTTTCCAGGCCATGGACCCAAAATCTCTATGTTTTGTTCCCTGAGCCATTTAGTTATCACCTTTGCTTTATGGCAAGGTGCTCCATAATGCTGGAAAAGGCATTGTTGATCGCCAAACTGCTCTTGGACGCTCTTGGGAGAAGTTGCTCTCGGAGGACATTCTGGTACCATTCTTTATTCATGGCTGTGTTTTTAGGCAAGACTGTGAGAGAGCCGATTCCCTTGGCTGAGAAGCAACCCCACACATGAATGGTTTCAGGATGCTTTACAGTTGGCATGAGACAAGACTGGTGGTAGCGCTCACCTTGTCTTCTCCGAATAAGCTGTTTTCCAGATGTCCCAAACAATCGAAAAGGGGATTCATCAGAGAAAATGACTTTACCCCAGTCCTCAGCAGTCCACTCCCTGTACCTTTTGCAGAATATCAGTCTGTCCCTGATGTTTTTTTCTGGAGAGAAGTGGCTTCTTTGCTGCCCTCCTTGAGACCAGGCCTTGCTCCAAGAGTCTCCGCCTCACAGTGCTTGCAGATGCACTCACACCTGCCTGCTGCCATTCCTGAGCAAGCTCTGCACTGCTGGTAGCCCGATCCCGCAGCTGAAACACTTTTAAGAGACGGTCCTGGCGCTTGCTGGTCTTTCTTGGGCGCCCTGGAGCCTTTTTGGCAACAATGGAACCTCTCTCCTTGAAGTTCTTGATGATGCGATAGATTGTTGACTGAGGTGCAATCTTTCTAGCTGCGATACTCTTCCCTGTTAGGCCATTTTTGTGCAGTGCAATGATGACTGCACGTGTTTCTTTAGAGATAACCATGGTTAACAGAAGAGAAACAATGATGCCAAGCACCAGCCTCCTTTTAAAGTGTCCAGTGGTGTCATTCTTACTTAATCATGACAGATTGATCTCCAGCCCTGTCCTCATCAACACCCACACCTGTGTTAATGGAGCAATCACTGAAACGATGTTAGCTGGTCCTTTTAAGGCAGGGCTGCAATGATGTTGAAATGTGTTTTGGGGGATAAAGTTCATTTTCTAGGCAAATATTGACTTTGCAAGTAATTGCTGTTAAGCTGATCACTCTTTATAACATTCTGGAGTATATGCAAATTGCCATTATAAAAACTGAAGCAGTAGACTTTGTAAAAATTAATATTTGTATCATTCTCAAAACTTTTGTCCATGACTGTACCTTAAAAATCAATAAAACAGAGTAAGGCCTCTTTCACATGAGCATCACGCATTCAGTCCGGATGCGTTCCGGAAAATCCGCACCAATCCGCATGCAATCGCAGTCAGTTTTGATTGCGATTGCGTACGTTCGTTCATTTTTTTCCGCGCGCGTGCGAAGCGTTTTGATGCGTTTTTCGCACGCGTGATAAAAAACTGAATGTTTACAAACAATATCTCTTAGCAACCATCAGTGAATCACGCATTGCATCCGCACTTGCGTGCAGATGCAATGCGTGATTCACACAGACCCATTCACTTCAATGGGGCCAGGGCTGCGTGAAAAACACAGAATATAGAACATGCTGCGATTTTCACGCAACGGCGAACTGATGCGTGAAAAACATCGCTCATGTGAAAAGACCCATTGAAATGAATGAGTCAGGATTCAGTGCGGGTGCAATGCGTTCGCATCACGCATTGCACCCATTCGGAAATCTCGCTCGTGTGAAAGGGGCCTAAACATTAAAACCAGTCCAGCAAAATCTGCTTTCCAAAAAGCATACGGCGTTCCTTTACTTCTGCGCCCTGCTGTGTGCCAATACAGCAGATTACCACATGTGGAGTGTTTCTGTAAATCGTAGCATTGGGGTAATAGGTTTTGAGTTTTGTTTGTATGTTAACCATTGATGTGTTACAGTAAAAAATGGATTAAAATGAAAAATCGGCCAAAAAAGTGGAATTTAGAAATGTCATCTCCATTTTCCTTTAATTCTTGTGGAATATATATAGTGTTAACAAAGTGTGTAAAATCAGTTTTGAATAACTTGAGGGGCGTAGTCTCTAAATTGGGGTCATTTTGGGTGAAATTTTAAGAATTGGTTCTAAAATCAAATTAAATCTACAAAATTATGCCAACATAAAGTAGACATATGGGAAATGTTAAGTAATAACTGTTACTAATTTTAACTATTAACTAATAACGGTACCACATAAAAGGTTAGTATATAAAATGAGAATGCTTGGACTGGGAGAAAATGTCTGTATGTGGGTAAGTAACTGGCTCAGTGATAGAAAACAGAGGGTGGTTATTAACGGCACAGACTCAGATTGGGTCACTGTCACTAGTGGGGTACAACAGGGGTCAGTATTGGGCCCTATTCTCTGCAGTATATTAATGATCTTGTAGAAGGCTTGCACAGTAAAATATAAATTTTTGCAGATGACACTAAACTGTGTAAAGTAATCAACACAGAAGAGGACAAGTACACTGCTACAGATGGATCTGGATAGACTGGAGGCTTGGGCAGAGAAGTGGCAGATGAGGTTTAACACTGACAAATGTAAGGTTATGCATATGGGAAGGAATAATGCAAGTCACCAGTACATACTGAATGGTAATTTTTAGTGAACAGCAAACTAAGCTGTTGAAACCAGTGTCAGACAGCTGCTGCCAAGGCCAATAAGATAATGGGTTGCATCAAAAGAGTCATAGATGCCCGTGATGAGAACATAGTCCTGCCACTTTACAAATCACTAGTCAGACCACACATGGAGTACTGTGTACAGTTCTGGGCTCCTGTGAACAAGGCAGACATAGCAGAGCTGGAGAGGATTCAGAGGAGGGCAACTAAAGTCATAACTGGAATGGGTGGACTACAGTACCCAGAAAGATTATCAGCATTAGGGTTATTCACTTTAGAAAAAAGACGACTGAGGGGAGATCTAATAACTATGTATAAATATATCAGAGGTCAGTACAGAGATCTCTCCCATCATCTATTTATCCCCAGGACTGTGACGAGGGAACATCCTCTGAAGGTTTGTACACAAACATAGAAGAGAATTCTTTACGGTAAGAGCAGTGAGACTATGGAACTCTCTGCCTGAGAAGGTGATGTTGGTAAGTTCACTAAAAGAGTTCAAGAGGGGCCTGGATGTATTTCTAGAGGGTAATAATATTACAGATTATAGTTGCTAGAGAGTTGATCCAGGGAGTTATTCTGATTGTCTGATTGGAGTCGGGAAGGAATTATTTCCCCTAAAGTGGGGAAAATTGGCTTCTACCTCACAGGGTTTTTTTTGCCTTCCTCTGGATCAACTTGTCGGGAAACAGGCCGAACTGGATGGACAGATGTCTTTTTTTGGCCTTATAAACTATGTTACTATGTTATTTTGCGAGGTATCACTATCTGCCTTAAAAGCAAAAAGAAATTCAAATTTTGAAAATAACATTTTTCCAAATTTGTTGTAAATGTATGATATCTTTTTATAAAAAAAGGTGATTTATATTGACTCAAATTTACCACTATCATGCAGTACAATGTGTCTGGAGAAAACAATCTCAGAATGGCTTGGATAAATAAAAGTATTCCAAAGTAATTATCATATAACATGACATAAAATCAGATTTTCCAAATTTGGCCTGGTCCTTAAGGTGAAAAATGGCAATGTCTTTAAGGGGTTAAGGATCCACTTTGTGGTAACAAGGTACTATAACAGGTAAAGACAGTAGCAAATTAGTAGAATATTTTCCAGGTTGTTTAGCTGGACATAACTATTTTTATGCTGACTATGTCCTTGTTCATATGTTTACATTTCTGAAAAGTAACCCTCCAGTTCAAGAAAAAAAAATAGAACAGAACACTCACATAATGACCTCCTTTTCATCTCTTTTGTTTCAGATCCACTAATTCCTCTTCTGCCATCCAAGGTGGCCACAGTGGTATCTAATACACACTGTGCATCGGTAGCCCAAGACACATACTACTAGCCTTGTTTTTGGATTGGCCTGTGCTGTTCACATGAACAGTGCTTGCCAATCCAAGGGAAAGAGATAGTGTCTTGGCACAGTATGCAACAGGCAGTTTGAGGAGTGGTACAGCCATCTTGGATGACAGAAGAGGAGCACGGAAACTGGCAGATCTGCAGTTAAAAATTATGAAAAGAAAGGCACAATGTTAGTCAATTCCCCAGTTATTGTGAATTTATTTTTTCTTGAATCGGAGGTTTGCTTTAAGAAAACTATCCTCTACAAATGGGAAACATTGTATGCTGATGGATTTTTGTGTCATCTCATCCAGCTTACATCATAAATGTATGGTATTTACTTTCAGAAGCCAAAGATATAAGACACCAGCAATTTTATTAATGTTCAATTCTGTGCTGATTATTTTACACAACATCATTGTGTTACAATTCCATTCTAATATGACTACTTCCTTTCACAGCCATAGAGTAAAATTATAAAATGGGGGCTGCCTGCAACTGCCCTTGGGTGAACAAGAAATACATACTGGTTAATAAGTAATTTTGGTGTAGGCTGTATACATATATACAATGGAATTAATCTGTGCAGAATTTTGAGCCTATTTAAGATTAAACAAATAAAAATGTAGATAGTTCATTTTAATATTGTCTTTCTCCATATTGTATTTTTTTTTCTTTTGTTTTTTGTTTTTTACACTTTAACAACATTTCAGCAAGGAAATTTTTTGTTTTTTAGGCGTTATCTTGGCCACAATTTGTGTATCACAGGCACTCATTTACTATGTATTGGAGTGACTATTTTACACAAATTGGCAGGAAGATTGTTACATCTATACATAAAGGAGCGCAATGCAAGGATTCTCTCTTTGGGGTTTTTGAATGCCTGTATCATGCACCATCTTGTCAGCCTTTGCACCACCCCATCAGTTATCTTTTAAGCAATGAAAATTAAATTATTCTTGTTAGTTAACATAAAAATTGTACTGTACCCTTCACTGAATGCTCTGGCTTTTTCTAAGTCTTGGATTACATTCAACAGGATCTTAATCTTCTCTTGGTTTGACTGTAAGGATTCTTCTACAGTTTGTAGTTTACCTTGTAGAGAAAAAAACTGGTTATGTGACTTGTGTCCTGGATTTGTCAGTTTGCCTTCATTATTTGCTTCATGTGGTATACCAATCTTTGGCAGGCTAGAGATACTGTCTGTGCAACCAGTAGTCTCTGTGGTGTTTTGCTGAGATCCTGTAATGTCAGTTTCTTTAGCTTGTAATCTGGGAAGATTTGTAACTGATTTCTGTTGGTGGCTGTAATTAGGTTGAAGCACAAACTCTTGAAATTTCTCAGATTTGTCAGTCTGCTGGTGTACAGAATGAAAACAGTATGATAGATTGCTTTTAAAGGATGGGGATAACGTTAAAATCCTTTTACATTCAATGTTTGTTTTCTTTGGTAGCAATTCCTCTTGTTTCAATGGAAAGAATATTTCTGCTTGTTTTGCATCAACACTAGTGTAGATCTGTTCTGCACATACATGTGACGGTTTTGAAATGTTTAAATAGCTTTTTACAGAACATTCCGCCGGAATCTCAGAAGTCTTATACATTTGTAGATCAGTATTTGACTTTTCTGTCTCTTCTATTGAGTTCTTGAGTGGGTTATCTGGTATATGGATTGAAACAGTGGCCTGTTCAAGCACTTCAGCAAATTGAAGTCCCGAGCACTTACTTAAAGGTCCATTACTTTGTGCTTTAGGTACAGTATGTAATAGTGGAGAAGATCTTCTGACCGTTTTTAATCCCTCCTCAAATTGGTCACTTAGTTTAAGATGAGATACGTGGGTACCTATGTCATCATCTGATGGTTTACCATTAACCTGGGTACAGTTAGACTCTGTAAACAGTATGCCTTTAGGCTTGGTTGATTTTTTTGCCTTAAAATTTGGAAAATGTTTCCTGAGACTAGGAGATGTTTGCATGGCAATATTTTGAAGTCCTTTCTGTGATTGAGGACAAGGGAGCAAACATATTGTTCTAGTGTGGGATTTTCCAGCCTTTCCATTGATTAGGGAGGTATTATCACAAGGCTTCTTACTTAATCCCACAAAGTCTTGTACATCTTGAGTTGTGCTGTCCTCCTTAAATCTGACTTGCTGGGATTTGCTCTTACGGTGATTTGTTTGTTTTGTAGGATCTGAAGTATCAAAGCTTTTTCGTTTTAGGAGCACAGGACGAACTTTCATTGTTTGTTGTTCCATTGAGTTGCAGTGTACATTTGGTAGTGAACTCGCTTCTTTGCGACTTAAAGCAGTAGGTCACTGAAGTTGGTAACTCTGTCCTGTGTTAATAACAGCCTTAAAATAGCCCATTGTAGATGTATTTTCTTCGGTATTTCCAGACAAATCCTTTCAGTGTTTTTGATTTTCTTATATAACCTACACTGATGTAATTTGTTTTAGCAGCATAAAAATGTATCAGCGGTTGAACTACTCGTTTAGGTAATAAGAGCGTTTTCACATTTCCTTTTCATATAGATGCTTTCTACGGTGCGTTGATTTGATTGTAGATTTCTTTAGAAATATTATATGAATGTGATTTTTAATAATGTTCTATGTAGTTGGTATATATTTTTAGAAATCATAACTAGTGTGTACTAGTCAATGTACTTCGGATAAACTTCTAAAATGTCTTCCTAGAGTCCAATACTGCTCTAACAGTACTTTGCTGAATGTTGACCATGGAGCACACAGCACAGCTGATGTAATTTCCTTGCTGACGTAAACAAATCAGTCTCAAATGAATATGTAGATGTTTGTTTTAAAGTTTGGCATTTCATCATTTTAGGAGATGTCCTGAAATACAAAAGTAGATTTGTTAATTTGTTAGATTTTGTCTATTAATTTTTGACACATTCAGTTTTGTGGTAGGTTTTAATACAGTTTTTTTTTTTAGCCAAACACATGACTGCATCCTAAAATAAGGATAAAGGAAAAAACAAATACTTCTCTTGTATTTTGTATCTACTCCTGTGTTTGGAACTGCATTTTTCTATAATGTTTTCTGACTTGTGGATAAAAAAGTGAAAGAAAATACTGAAGTGGGTCCATTTACAAATTCTGAGAATGGTTTAAGGCTACTTTCACACTTGCGTTGTTAATTCCGGTACTGAGATACGTTTTGATTTCTCACATCAGGATTAGAGATGAGCGAGTAGTGTTCGATCGAGCTGGTATTCGATCGAATACTACGATATTCGGCGTGCTCGATTTCTTTCGAGTATAACGGCGATGGCGCACTTAGAATTCGTTTCCCCTCCCACCTTTCCTGGCGCTCTTTTTCCACCAATCACCATGCGGGGGGGGGTATGACAGGCACGCTGAGCACGCTGGCATCGCGAAAACGGCGTCTACATGCATTGGCTGGAAAAACCATGTGACCTCGAATATTAAAAACTCAGCTCTTCCTGCTCGTTCGCATATGCTGCGTGAACTTAGTCAGGGACAGAGGCTGGAGAAGGGAGAGACAGGTTTTAGCTGTTGGACAGGCAGGAGCGTGATTAAAAGCCCTTATCAGGGCTACTATAGTGCAGTACAGTGATAGCTTTACTACAAGATACACTTTACAGAGAACGGCTGCTGTATTCAGGGATAGCTGCTGGAGTAGGGACAGAGAGAGGCATTAGTGGTGTATTAGGTGCTCTGCTACATACCAATCTATATTTGGCACTACTGCTGTGTACCTTGAAATATACAATATATAGGCCTTACAATTGCCAACTGTCCTGTGCGTTCTCTTGCAAAGTAATTTCTCAAACCTGGTGTTCATACACACCGTCTGATCACTTAGTACACGGCTGTGTACCTTGAAATATACAATATATAGGCCTTACAATTGCCAACTGTACTGTGCGTTCTCTTGCAAAGTAATTTCTCATACCTGGTGTTCATACACACCGTCTGATCACTTAGTACACGGCTGTGTACCTTGAAATATACAATATATAGGCCTTACAATTGCCAACTGTACTGTGCGTTCTCTTGCAAAGTAATTTCTCATACCTGGTGTTCATACACACTGTCTGATCACTTAGTACATGGCTGTGTACCTTGAAATATACAATATATAGGCCTTACAATTGCCAACTGTACTGTGCGTTCTCTTGCAAAGTAATTTCTCATACCTGGTGTTCATACACACCGTCTGATCACTTAGTACACGGCTGTGTACCTTGAAATATACAATATATAGGCCTTTCAATTGGCAACTGTACTGTGCGTTCTCTTGAAAATAATTTCTCAAACCTGGTGTTCATACACACCGTCTGATCACTTAGTACACGGCTGTGTACCTTGAAATATACAATATATAGGCCTTATAATTGCCAACTGTACTGTGCGTTCTCTTGCAAAGTAATTTCTCATACCTGGTGTTCATACACACCGTCTGATCACTTAGTACACGGCTGTGTACCTTGAAATATACAATATATAGGCCTTTCAATTGGCAACTGTACTGTGCGTTCTCTTGCAAAGTAATTTCTCAAACCTGGTGTTCATACACACCGTCTGATCACTTAGTACACGGCTGTGTACCTTGAAATATACAATATATAGGCCTTTCAATTGGCAACTGTACTGTGCGTTCTCTTGCAAAGTAATTTCTCAAACCTGGTGTTCATACACACCGTCTGATCACTTAGTACACGGCTGTGTACCTTGAAATATACAATATATAGGCCTTACAATTGGCAACTGTACTGTGCATTCTCTTGCAAAGTAATTTCTCATACCTGGTGTTCATACACACCGTCTGATCACTTAGTACACGGCTGTGTACCTTGAAATATACAATATATAGGCCTTACAATTGCCAACTGTACTGTGCGTTCTCTTGCAAAGTAATTTCTCATACCTGGTGTTCATACACACCGTCTGATCACTTAGTACACGGCTGTGTACCTTGAAATATACAATATATAGGCCTTACAATTGCCAACTGTACTGTGCGTTCTCTTGCAAAGTAATTTCTCATACCTGGTGTTCATACACACCGTCTGATCACTTAGTACACGGCTGTGTACCTTGAAATATACAATATATAGGCCTTTCAATTGGCAACTGTACTGTGCGTTCTCTTGAAAAATAATTTCTCAAACCTGGTGTTCATACACACCGTCTGATCACTTAGTACACGGCTGTGTACCTTGAAATATACAATATATAGGCCTTATAATTGCCAACTGTACTGTGCGTTCTCTTGCAAAGTAATTTCTCATACCTGGTGTTCATACACACCGTCTGATCACTTAGTACACGGCTGTGTACCTTGAAATATACAATATATAGGCCTTTCAATTGGCAACTGTACTGTGCGTTCTCTTGCAAAGTAATTTCTCAAACCTGGTGTTCATACACACCGTCTGATCACTTAGTACACGGCTGTGTACCTTGAAATATACAATATATAGGCCTTTCAATTGGCAACTGTACTGTGCGTTCTCTTGCAAAGTAATTTCTCAAACCTGGTGTTCATACACACCGTCTGATCACTTAGTACACGGCTGTGTACCTTGAAATATACAATATATAGGCCTTACAATTGGCAACTGTACTGTGCATTCTCTTGCAAAGTAATTTCTCATACCTGGTGTTCATACACACCGTCTGATCACTTAGTACACGGCTGTGTACCTTGAAATATACAATATATAGGCCTTACAATTGCCAACTGTACTGTGCGTTCTCTTGCAAAGTAATTTCTCATACCTGGTGTTCATACACACCGTCTGATCACTTAGTACACGGCTGTGTACCTTGAAATATACAATATATAGGCCTTACAATTGCCAACTGTACTGTGCGTTCTCTTGCAAAGTAATTTCTCATACCTGGTGTTCATACACACCGTCTGATCACTTAGTACACGGCTGTGTACCTTGAAATATACAATATATAGGCCTTTCAATTGGCAACTGTACTGTGCGTTCTCTTGAAAAATAATTTCTCAAACCTGGTGTTCATACACACCGTTTGATCACTTAGTACACGGCTGTGTACCTTGAAATATACAATATATAGGCCTTATAATTGGCAACTGTACTGTGCGTTCTCTTGCAAAGTAATTTCTCAAACCTGGTGTTCATACACACCGTCTGATCACTTAGTACACGGCTGTGTACCTTGAAATATACAATATATAGGCCTTTCAATTGGCAACTGTACTGTGCGTTCTCTTGCAAAGTAATTTCTCAAACCTGGTGTTCATACACACCGTCTGATCACTTAGTACACGGCTGTGTACCTTGAAATATACAATATATAGGCCTTACAATTGCCAACTGTACTGTGCGTTCTCTTGCAAAGTAATTTCTCATACCTGGTGTTCATACACACGTCTGATCACTTAGTACACGGCTGTGTACCTTGAAATATACAATATATAGGCCTTTCAATTGGCAACTGTACTGTGCGTTCTCTTGAAAAATAATTTCTCAAACCTGGTGTTCATACACACCGTCTGATCACTTAGTACACGGCTGTGTACCTTGAAATATACAATATATAGGCCTTATAATTGCCAACTGTACTGTGCGTTCTCTTGCAAAGTAATTTCTCAAACCTGGTGTTCATACACACCGTCTGATCACTTAGTACACGGCTGTGTACCTTGAAATATACAATATATAGGCCTTTCAATTGGCAACTGTACTGTGCGTTCTCTTGCAAAGTAATTTCTCAAACCTGGTGTTCATACACACCGTCTGATCACTTAGTACACGGCTGTGTACCTTGAAATATACAATATATAGGCCTTTCAATTGGCAACTGTACTGTGCGTTCTCTTGCAAAGTAATTTCTCAAACCTGGTGTTCATACACACCGTCTGATCACTTAGTACACGGCTGTGTACCTTGAAATATACAATATATAGGCCTTATAATTGCCAACTGTACTGTGCGTTCTCTTGCAAAGTAATTTCTCAAACCTGGTGTTCATACACACCGTCTGATCACTTAGTACACGGCTGTGTACCTTGAAATATACAATATATAGGCCTTTCAATTGGCAACTGTACTGTGCGTTCTCTTGCAAAGTAATTTCTCAAACCTGGTGTTCATACACACCGTCTGATCACTTAGTACACGGCTGTGTACCTTGAAATATACAATATATAGGCCTTACAATTGCCAACTGTACTGTGCGTTCTCTTGCAAAGTAATTTCTCAAACCTTGTGTTCATACACACCGTCTGATCACTTAGTACACGGCTGTGTACCTTGAAATATACAATATATAGGCCTTATAATTGCCAACTGTACTGTGCGTTCTCTTGCAAAGTAATTTCTCAAACCTGGTGTTCATACACACCGTCTGATCACTTAGTACACGGCTGTGTACCTTGAAATATACAATATATAGGCCTTTCAATTGGCAACTGTACTGTGCGTTCTCTTGCAAAGTAATTTCTCAAACCTGGTGTTCATACACACCGTCTGATCACTTAGTACACGGCTGTGTACCTTGAAATATACAATATATAGGCCTTACAATTGCCAACTGTACTGTGCGTTCTCTTGCAAAGTAATTTCTCATACCTGGTGTTCATACACACCGTCTGATCACTTAGTACACGGCTGTGTACCTTGAAATATACAATATATAGGCCTTTCAATTGGCAACTGTACTGTGCGTTCTCTTGCAAAGTAATTTCTCAAACCTGGTGTTCATACACACCGTCTGATCACTTAGTACACGGCTTGTGTACCTTGAAATATACAATATATAGGCCTTACAATTGCCAACTGTACTGTGCGTTCTCTTGCAAAGTAATTTCTCAAACCTGGTGTTCATACACACCGTCTGATCACTTAGTACACGGCTGTGTACCTTGAAATATACAATATATAGGCCTTTCAATTGGCAACTGTACTGTGCGTTCTCTTGCAAAGTAATTTCACGGCTGTGAAGGCAAAATATTGTAACCAAAAAAAAATAAAATGCGGCGGGGGGCTAGCGGAATAGGACGTGGACGAGGACGGGGGCACGGAAATGCTGTTGGGGGCCTTGTTGAAGCCAGTGGGGATACAATGCGTGCTGGTGAGGGTCAGCCAGGATCCCGCTCATCCAGAATCCCTGCCTTTATGGGACAGTTAAGCAGGGGGCGGGTTACACCGCTGTTGAGGCCTGATCAGGTTGAACAGGTGGTGCAATGGATAGCCGATAGCGCTTCCACACAGTTGTCCACCAGCCAGTCATCCACACAGTCTCACTCTGACCCTCCTTCCTCCACACCTGGCCAACAGAGTCATCCCACCATTGACCCCTCCCAGGAGCTCTTTTTGGGTCCTTTTTCAGATGTGCCGGAAGAATCCCAGGAGCTAGCAGAGGAATTTGTTTGTAGTGATGCCCAAACACTTGAGTTTTCGCCATCTCCTGCTGATGTGGACCCTGAGCCAGCATCTGTTATCATGAGCGATGATGATGATGAGACGCAGTTGCCATCAAGGGAGGCTATTGGAATGTCCAGTGGGCAGCAGGAGGAGCAGAGTGAGGAAGTGGAAGAGGAGGTGGTGGATGACGAAATGACCGACCCCACTTGGCCAGGGGTGATGTCCAGCGAGGAAAGTAGTGGAGAGGTGGTGGTCTGCGCAGCACCGAAAAAGGCAGCAAGAGGCAGAGGGATGTCCAGAGGCAGAGGGATGTCCACAGGCAGAGGGATGTCCAGAGGCAGAGGACAGTCCAGACAGAGAAGTGAGGCCACAGCCAGCAGGGCCGAAGCTGTTCCCGGCAGCGGGCAGTCGCGCGAAGCTCCCCCATCGAGGCCTCGTACTTCTGTGGTTGTGGAGATTTTTTAATGTTTGTGCGGATGACAAACTGAGCGCGGTTTGCACACTCTGCCACTCAAAACTGAGTAGGGGCTCTGAGAAGAGCAATCTGACCACCTCAGGCATGCTGCGTCACTTGGAAGTCAAGCACTGGGCTGAGTGGGAGAGAGCAAACGCAATACAACCTGCGCCCGGTCTTGCTGCCACTGCCTCTTCCCCTGTGTTGTGTGCTGCCACTGCGGTCCAGACCTCCAGCCAGGACACCTCCACATCTGCCTCTGCCTCGGCTACTTTGGGGCCTTCTCCTTCAGCCTCCCCTTCCCCCGCCTCTTCGCCTGCACCTTCACACTCCTCGTCCCAACAACTGTCCATCTCGCAGGCGTTCGACCGCAGGCGGAAGTACGCCTCGAGTCACCCCCAAGCCCAAGCCTTAAACTGCCACATCTCCAAACTGCTGGCCCTGGAGATGTTGCCGTTTAGGCTTGTGGAGACGCAGGCCTTCCGCGACCTGATGGCGGCTGCCGCACCTCGCTATTCCGTCCCCAGCCGCCACTACTTTTCCCGGAGTGCCGTCCCCGCCCTGCACCAGCACGTGTCGCGTAACATCAGGCGGGCCCTGAGGTACGCAGTCAGCGCAAAGGTCCACTTGACCACCGACTCGTGGACAAGCGCTTGCGGCCAGGGACGATACATCTCTTTGACGGCACACTGGGTGAATGTAGTGGAAGCGGGGACGGGGTCGCAAACAGAGACGGCCTACCTACCACCCCCGCCCAAGATTGCCAGCATGGGTTCTGATAAACCCCCCTCCTCCTCCTCCTCCTCCTCTGCCTTAACATCGCCCTCAGCTGGAAGCGTTGCAGCACTGGCGCGGGGAGATGTCAGCAGGCGGTGCTTAAGCTCATCAGCTTGGGCGACAGGAAGCACAGCGCCCCAGAGGTGAGGGACGCCATATTGCAGCAGACGGAGATGTGGCTGTCGCCGCTGCAGCTAGGACCAGGCATGGTCGTGTGCGATAACGGCCATAACCTGGTGGCGGCTCTGGAGCTTGCCGAACTCAATCACGTACCATGCCTGGCCCACGTTTTTAATCTGGTAGTCCAAAAATTTCTAAAGACTTACCCCAACCTGGCAGAGCTACTGGTGAAAGTGCGGCGCTTGTGCGCTCACTTTCGGAAGTCAACTGTAGCTGCTGCTAGCTTAAAAAAACTCCAGCAACGCCTCCATTTGCCTGAACATCGGCTGTTGTGCAACCTGCCGACTCGCTGGAATTCCACCTATTCCACGTTGGCCAGGGTGTGTGAGCAGCAGAGAGCATTGATGGAGTACCAGATTATGAATCCACGCGTGCCTCCAACTCAGCTCCCTCAGTTTGCCAACCACGAGTGGCCATGGATGGCAGACATATGCGATGTACTGCGTATCTTTGAGGAGTCCACCAGAAGGTCAGCAGCGAGGACGCTATAGTGAGCGTAACCATCCCGCTCCTATGCGTCCTTAAAGAATCCCTCATCGCAATAAGGGAGAACGCATTGCACGCAGAGGATACGGGGGTAGGAGGAGACGCAACGGAGCTACACAGTCAGACCACACTTTTGTCTGCTTCACGGTGGCAGTTACAGGAGGATGAGGATGAGGAGGAGGAGGACGACGTGGAGGTGGCTGTGGAAGAGGAGGAGGATGCTGGCGGCGAGGGTAGCAGTCAGGCTGTGTGCGTCCCATTGGTTCAGCGCGGATGGGGTGGAGAGGAGGCGGAAGAGGAAGAGGAGGAAATGGCAATGATCCTTCTGGTGGGGGCAGTGAGGTCATGCCTATTCAGAGTCTGGCACACATGGCTGACTTCATGCTGGGCTGCTTTTCCCGGGACACACGTGTTGTCCGGATAGTGGAGAACAAACTGTACTGGGTCTTCGCACTCCTGGACCCCCGGTATAAAGATAACGTCTCCTCTTTTATTCCGGTAGAGGAGAGGACAAATCGATTGCTGGAATACCAGAGGGAACTCGTGCAGAACATGATGGAGATTTTCCCACCCACCATCGCTGGCGGCAGAGAGGAGAGGGTCTCCCAGAGTCCCACAACATCTATCAGGCCCACAGCCACCAGGGGAACACTCTCCAAGGTGTGGGACACGTTCATGGCACCCCCTCGTGCAACTTCCATCACTGCGGGGCCCGCTATCAGCAGGAGGGACAAGTATCGGCGGATGTTGCGGGAGTACCTGGCAGACCGTAACCCTGTCCTCCCCTCGGCGTCCTACACTTACTGGGTCTCCAAGTTGGACACGTGGCTGGAACTGTCCCTGTACGCCTTGGAGGTGCTTGCCTGCCCTGCCGCCAGCGTGCTATCAGAAAGGGTGTTCAGCGCAGCCGGGGGCATTATAACCGATAAGCGCAGCCGCCTGTCAACCGACAGTGCTGACAGGCTGACGCTAATCAAAATGAACAGCAAGTGGATTGACCCGGACTTTGCTTCTCCAACAGTGGAAAGCAGCCAAAAGTGAAGTGCCATCTATATGAAGTGCCATTTCCTCCTCCTCCACCTCCTCCTCCTCCTCCTTAACCGCCGTAGAATTGCTCCGTAAATAAGAAAAATTTATATATTTATGGCTCACCTCTTGGGCCTCCACAAAATGTTTAAGAGGTGTCACCTCTTGGGCCTCCACAAAATTTTTAAAGAGGTCTCACCTCTTGGGCCTCCACAAAATGTTTAAGAGGTTCACCTCTTGGGCCTCCACAAAATTTTTAAACAGGTCTCACCTCTTGGGCCTCCACAAAATGTTTAACAGGTCTCACCTCTTGGGCCTCCACAAAATGTTTAAGAGGTCTCACCTCTTGGGCCTCCACAAAATTTTTAAGAGGTCTCACCTCTCTTGGGCCTCCACAAATTTTTAACGAGGTCTCACCTCTTGGGCCTCCACAAAATGTTTAAAGAGGTCTCACCTCTTGGGCCTCCACATAATTTTTAAGAGGTCTCACCTCTTGGGCCTCCACATAATTTTTTAACACGTCTCACCTCTTGGGCCTCCACATAATTTTAATACGTCTCACCTCTTGGGCCTCCACAAAATGTTTAAGAGGTCTCACCTCTTGGGCCTCCACATAATTTTTAACAGGTCTCACTCTTGGGCCTCCACATAATTTTTAA
>ONZH01002716.1:0-85052 GCA_900303285.1 Rhinella marina | reverse complement strand
TAGATACGCAACTCTGCAAACAGTATCACACATGATAGGATTAGATACACAGTTCAGCAGACAGTATCACACATGATAGGATTAGATACCCATCTTAGCAGACAGTATCACACATGATAGGATTAGATATACAACTTGGCAGGCAGTATCATACACAATAGGCTTAGATACGCAACTCTGCAGATAGTATCACACATGAAAGGATTGGATACACAACTCTGCAAACAGTATCACACATGATAGGATTGGATACACAGTTTAGCAGGCACTGTCACCCAGAATAGGATTAGATACACAGTTCAGCAGACAATAGGCTTAGATACGCAACTCTGCAGATAGTATCACACATGAAAGGATTGGATACACAACTCTGCAAACAGTATCAGACATGATAGGATTGGATACACAACTCTGCAAACAGTATCACACATTATAGGATTGGATACACAACTCTGCAAACTGTATCACACATGATAGGATTAGATACACAGCTCAGCAGACAGTATCAAACAAGGTAGGATTAGATACACATCTAAGCAGACAGTATCACACAAAGTAGGATTAGATACACAGCTTAGCAGACATTGTCACACAAGATAGGATTACATACGCAGCTAAGCAGACAGTATCACACATGACAGGCTTAGATACACAACTCTGCAGACAGTATTACATATGATCGGATTAGATACACAACTGTTCAGACATTATTATATATGATAGGATTAGATACACAGCTCGGCAGACAGTATCACACAGGATAGGATTAGATACACAATCCTGAAGACAGTATCACATATGATAGGATTAGATACACTGGTAAGCAGACAGTATCACACATGACAGGTTTAGATACACAACTCTTCAGACAGTATTACACATGATATGATGAGATACACAACTCTTCACGCAGTATCACACACAATAGGCTTAGATGCACGACACTGTAGACAGTATCACACATGACAGGATTAGATAGGCAGTCTCACATAAATACTAAGATTGGGAGTCCATTCACAGAACCATATCCGATTTTTGTGGATCACAAGTTGCAGATCCATAGGACACGGATGCCGCTGTGTGCATTCTTTATTTGCAGTTCAGAACATCCTGCCCTATTATGGTAATGCCCATTTTTGTCCGCAATATGGAAAAGAGTGGGACAATTTCTTCTCCCATGGAATGATGTGTGGATGTGGACGACACCTGTGTCCTTCTGCGTCTCTCAGTCCATTTAATAATGGGTCCACATTAGATCTGCAAATTGCGGGATGTGTTGGAACGAAAAAATACTTGTGTGAATGGGCCCTTAATGTGCCTCCTACTTCATGTGGTCCACATAGACACTCTGTGCAGAGGGACATTCTGTTAGCTCCATTTGTTCCTCACCAAATTAATTCTATTTAGAATCAATCGTTGTTACAGAGGGGTCTCCTTTCCACAATATTCCTCTAGGTCTAGTTTCTTTCTTGTCATTTTCATTCCAAAGATCACCTAAGAGGGCCTCTGAAGGGACAGATAGAAAGAGTATTTCTATGTTTCAGGCTCTCCAAGTACTAGAAAGTAGAATTTGGAACAGGGAAACATCAAATTTAGGCCTCCAGGCCTCCAGTGGGAGCAAGATTGCAAAATATTTTCTTAGATTGTGCAAGGATTACATCAGACACCAGAATAGAATCTTGTACCCAGGTTACTTTCTCAGGTTAAGAAATTGCCCCACAAGGCAAATAAGTCAACCCTTCACAAAGCCTCATATGGTGGTTGTTTCAGGACTTAACAGGAAAATCTTAACCTCTTTCCCAGGAAATTTCTGGGTCTTTTCAAGAGTGTATGCACTGCCAAAGCCACAGGTAAGATGGAGGTTAGATCTGACGTGTCTAATCAAATACCTTCTCAGAAGAATTTAATGATGTGAATTGCTGTTTTGTTATCAATATACGGTACACCAGCAGAACGATTTTATAGCCAAGATCTCATATATACTTATATGCATGTTACTGCCAACCTATCGTAGGTTCTCAGGTTGGCCATCACTCACCAGGTTTTCTCATCTTCAATTCACTGGCCTTTGGTTTATTATCATTGCCTGGTGTTCTTACTAAGTTGTGGCACTAACTCAGCCCTTAGCTTCCAGGTAGACTTTAGAAACTGGTTGCTTAAACAGGCTCTGTCACCCAGATGAAACCTACCCTACCAGCCATATAGCCTGGTAGGGCTGATGACGTTGATAAAAGCCATACCTTTTATTCTGTTGTAAGATATCCCGTTTTGCAGAAAAATAAACTTTTAAAAATATTCAAATAAGGCGTCGGAGCACTTGGAGGCAGGCTTATGCAGTCCAAGCACTGCTTCACCTACGCCCCTTTTACTTCCTAATGCTGCCTCCTCCACTAAATCACGCCCCCATACCTTTTGAGTGACAGCGCTAGACCCACCGATCTAGCGCTGAGATCCAGCGCCTGTGCACTCGCCTCCTTGCCGGCGCGTGCACACAGGATCTTTTCTTTCCTGTCCCGGCTTTTGAATATGTCTTCTGCACACGCGCCGCCATGTCACTGAACCCAGAACTGGCGGCGAGCCGGCAAGGGGGGGTGTGCACAGACACTGGATCTCTCTTTATTTTTCTGCAAAACGCTATATCTTACAGCAGAATAAAAGGTATGGCTTTTATCAATGTCATCAGCCCTACCAGGCTATATGCCTGGTACGGTAGGTTTCATCTGGGTGACAAAGCCTCTTTAAGCTCTCAAAGAGCGGATCCAGAAATTAAGGTGAATGTGAGATCTAAGGTCCCATCACCTAGTGCCAGTGGAGTTACTAGGAATAACTGGGCCCCACAGCAAATATTTGAATAGGGCTCCCCCAGTATCTTCTGTGCAACCGCCACTCCTGTTGCTAGTCAAGATTACTATCAGATCAGGCCAGGCCTACAAATATATACTTTCCTGACCTCTTCGATAGAAGCTGTAACGTAGTCTACATTACAAACCAGCTTTGTTTCAAGAAGAAACCAATGTTTATCAAGTCTGGTTCGTCTTGTGGTAATTAAGCCAGAAACTCCTGTCTTGATGGCTTTGTCCGAAAAATACTGAACAAAGTAGATTTTATGGCCATTCCAATAACTCTGGTCAGGAAGTACACTTCCACATTCTTTGAGTTCAGGGGAGTTGGTCTCCTCAAGAGTTGTATCTGTGATCCAATATCAGAGACCTGGGAGCAATTTATCTAGCTCTTCATTAGGGCTGGCTCAAGAATCAGTTAGTGGTGAAGCAAACAGGTAATATCTCCACCATGTTTCTATATCAACAATTGGCACAGGACTCACTCTGATCCACGGTACAGTCAATGCAGTCAAATTGTGACTTGGGCAGTGGAATGTCAAACCTTAGACAGCCATCCACATTCAAGGTATTCTGAATGTTCAGGCGAATCTGTTAAGTAGGTCACAGTTGACGTCTCAGTGACTGTATCTTTAACAGATTGTGTGCAGATGGGGTACCCCATTTAGATGCAATAGGGAGAGGCTACAATACAAAGCTCAAGAAGTTCTGCTCCCTGAATCAAGTGGATCCATGAGAAAGAATAGATGTTTTTCAGTTCAGAAGGAATTTTTCTCCAAATTTTCCTCCATTTCCCCTCATATCCTGAGTGCTCAGGAAAATGAGACGAGAGTCTCAGCCATAGCCATAGTGCTCATCTGGCCAGGAGGGCATGATCTCTCACTGGTTAGAACTTTCCAGAGGATATTATTGAACATACAGTCAGATCTTCTCGTTCAAGCAGACCTACAGCATCCACACCAGAGATGTTTCAGTTCACGTCCTGGAATCTGACGGTTTAGGACTGAAGAGGGGCTTGTAAGATGTGGTGGTGGAAACTTTGCAGAATCCTGACCTGTCTGAAGTTTTGCTTTTTTTTTACAGGAAGGTTTCCAGTTTAGGTTAAAACCTAACACTAAAAGAGTGCATTTCACAGTTGCCATAGATGGAGCCTTCGTGCATTCATGCATTTTTTTACTTTCTTTATACAATTTAAATTAATAGCTAAGCCTCCTATTCTAGACTGGGATCAGGTTGATCTCCTCAAGACCCTGATTGAACCTCTCACAGAAGCACCACTAAGGTTTGTATCTTGGAAGGTTTATTTCTGTTGGCAATTGCATCAGCCAAGAAGGTGTCAGACTTTGCAAGGGCCATATCTGAAAGTACATCAAGAAGACTCGCTTTTAAGGTTGATGTCCTTTATCCTACTAAAGCTCTCATCTGACACGAATGTAAGTTAAGAAATTCATCTACCAGAATCCTCAATCAGCTGAACAAGACAAGCTTCATCTACTGGTCATTGGAGAACCAGGGTCCTTCAGGTTGGCTGACCAGCTGTTTATAGAGAAGTATAAAAGCCTGCAAGCCTACACTGCTTGGATTAAGAATACTGCTTCTAGATTTCAAGTACTCCAGTTACCAGGTGGAGTTACAACACACTCAACTTTGTCCACTTAGTCTCTTGGACAGAGAAGAAGAAGAAAAAAGAAAAGCATTGGATCAAATATGAAGAGCCTCTACATGGTCTTCTCAATGCATCTTTACAAAACAATATAAGTTTGAAGTATCTGGTGCTTGCGATTCAGCCTTTGACAGACAAGTGATTATTAAGGCTGCAATTTGGACCCCCCCATCCCCCTAGTTTAATACTGCTTTTCAAATCTCTTTATGTTGTGCTGCCTGGAGGACAATAAGGAAAGTCTAAATTTGCTTAACAAAATTTATCTTTCCTTAACCCCTTCCCGACCGCCGCCGTACATGTACGGCGCGCGGGCGGTGCGGGGACATGACGCCCGCTCGCGGGTGCGGCGGGCGTCATGGCCGGCAAGTCTCTGCTGTTTCTAACAGCAGAGACTTGCCGCATCTTACCTCCGTCTTCGGAGACTTCCAGGGCCTTCTGATGCCGTGATCACACGTGATCACGGCATCAGGATGCGTCTGAACCCGGAAGCCCACGCTTCCGGGTGGTGTACAGACGCCCCGATTGGCCAATCGGGGTGTCTGTACACCATATGAAAACTGTAATCCTCGCTGGTGAGGATTACAGTTTTCAAACTGCAATTCTTATTCTGGCCACTAGATGGCAGGCCAGGATAAGAAATGAGCAATTCATGGTTTTAACTGCATCTAGTAAATCCATGATTGCTCATAAAGAAAAAAAACAAAACACAATAGATCAGATGATATTTGAGCTTTAAAATAATCACAGAAAAATTAAAAAAAAATGTTAAAAAATATATAAAAAATAAAAAAGATATAAAAGTTCAAATCACCCCCCTTTCCGTATAAGTAAAAAATAAATACCTAAATAACAATAAATATAGACATCATGGGTATCACCGTGACCGAAAACGCCCGTACTTTTAAAATATAAAAAAAAAATTTCAATACGGCGAATTGTGTGGCGGAAAAAAGCGTCCAAATGGCGATTCGCAGTTTTTTGTCCCTTTTTTTTTCTAAAAAAAATTAAATAAAAAGTGATCAAAAAGTCATACACACCCCAGAATGGTATCAATAAAACTTCAGACCGCCCCGCAAAAAATGAGCCCCCATACAGCTCTGTACACATAAATACCAAAAAGTTATAGGGGTCAATATATGACAAGGAAAAAAAAAAAAAAAAAAAGGGCAACTTTCTAATTATTTTATCACCATCTAAACGCAGGAAAAACTATACATATTAGGTATTGCCGGATTCGTACTGACCAGTAGAATGAAAGTAACGGATCAGTTTTAATGCACATCGAATGCTGTAAATAAGAAACCCGTAGAACTGTAGCGGAATAGCGTTTTCTTTGCAATTTCACCCGGTTTGGAATTTTTTTCCCGCTTCCCACTACACCGTATGCAATATTAAATGGTGGCGTTGGAAAGTACAACTTGTCCCGCAAACAACAAGCCCTCATACAGCTATGTGAACAGAAAAATAAAAGAGTTATGGCTGTTTGAAGGCAGGGAGCACAAAACGAAAATGCAGAACCGAAAAAAGCTCCGGTCGTGAAAGGGTTAAGTCCAAAGGCAGCAAATATCCCTCCCTGAAAAAGACATTGTTTGGTAAAAAAAACACATCTACCTAGTGGGTATGCACTCCTTTATAGGAGGGTTAATTAGTCCGATTTACTAATGATTATCTTCTGTCCTAGATGGGAGGAGCAAGACATTAACATTAACTCTTTGTGTTGCGCTGCTTTTGGAATCAAGGAAAGATTCATTTCGGGAAGCAAATTTAAAGGGAACCTGTCAGCTCTGAAACACCATCCAAACTAGAGTAAGCGGTGTATAGTTTAAGTGATGTCGAGTCCAGTTATGTAATTTTTATCTTCATACTCACTTCCATTCTGATGTTGTCCTCCCACAAATCAGCAGTAAAATGCACTCAGTGGACTCCAGTGCTCACTCATATAATGGAGAGAACTCAAAGAAAAGTCCTCTCAATGTATTTTACTGCAGGTTTGTGGGAGCACAGCGAAGGAATGGAAGTGAGTATGAAGATAAAACTTACATATTCGGATTCAGCATCACTTGCACTATACACCGCTTACTCTAGTTCAGGGGGTGTTTCGGAGGTGACTGGTTCCCTTTAAACTATCTATCTATATATCTTTCTATCTATCTAAATAACAAATGAAAAAATATCAGCACTCTTGAGGTAAGCCAGGTGCAAAAATCCTTGGTGAGATTCTGGATGGGAATCCACCAAATGCAGATAAAGATGAACAAAGCAGCACTCTGGTCTTGGTAAAAAAAACTGTGGATCTTTTTATTACACCCAATGCAACGTTTTGAGCCTTTGTCAAGCAGTGATGACTGTGTCAAGTGCAAGTATATATAGGCCAATACAGTTTGTCATGATTACACAATAATTAAACAGTGATTAAGGTCATTAATAAGTGAACATGATTTTACGTTATATTATACAGTGATAATTTGTATTATAAATCCCAAGATGACTGTCTCCTGGTTGACCAGGAACAAAGAGTATATTCAAGAGAAATAAAATCAAATAAACTGATAAACTGACAATAAGTTAATGTGGTTCACCAATAACTCTCAGGTGTATGAGTGTCCATTGACTACAATTAAATCAGTGTATTAAAAATGTGAGGCGCTTACCCACCATCACAGATCCCATTTGGTCTTAGTTCAGCGCCCCATGATGGCAACTGCGTCTGCAGAACGTCAACAGCATGGCAGAATGATCATCATGTTGCAAGGAAATTCCCGTTGCCCATGTGCACGTAAGCGTGCTAGCGTGTGGTGCATCGCCAGAACATCCTGCCAGTGTTTCAAATGGAGTATACTGCAGTTGTAACACTGGCAGGATGTTCTGGCATTGCACCACGTAATAAAAAGATCCACAGTTTTCACCAAGACCGGAGTGCTGCCTTGTTCATATCTATCTATCTATCTATCTATCTATCTATCTATCTATCTATCTATCTATCTATCTATCTATCCAGGGGCATAGCTAAAGGCTCATGATCCTGGTGCAAGAGTTCAGCTCCCCCCCCCCACTCCCTCAGTGCTTTGTGGCCAGGGGAAGGGTTGCACCTAGCCTTTCTGCTGCCTGAGGTAAAAATTGAAACATCCCTCCCTCCTATGCCAAATTCTCAACCTAACACATTCCCTCTAGTCCTACTGTTAAAAGGGTTGTCCTCTTTTTACTACTGATGGCCTATCCTCAGGATAGATCATTAATATTAGATCTGTGGGGGTCCGACAGCACCCCTGCTGATCAGCTGTTTGAAAAGAAGGCAGCGCTCATATGAGAGCTGCTTTCTCTGTTCTGTTTACCTGCTCTCCGCAGCAATTCCAATGTAAACAGAGCGGAAAAGGCAGCGCTCGTACGAAAAAAGAGAACAACCCCTTTAAAGACTTACTTGGATAACATTATATACAGAGCTACAGAACATACAGGGTAATACAGCCCCACATATGTACTTCTCACATCCAGTGACGCCTCCTCTGATATAGACATTCTCTTTCTCATCTTCTCCTTTCAGACCAGACCGCTATGATGATTTCTTTCAGCCATTTCTTCTCTCTGCAGAGTTTGACAAACAGACATCTTAGTTTCCTACTTTCCTTCACCCTCCCCACCTTCTCAACACCCCATCCTGCCACCCTCAATACTGTGTCCGCTGTGCCCCATAATACTATCTTGCAGAAATAGTCCCCCTGAAAATACTGGTACCACACAGATAGTATGCCAGTACAAAAATATCACTTTATATTGTGCACAAAAATACCCCCTTACCTTTCAGATCAGACCCCCATATCAAACCTCAGACCAGACCTTCTTTAGACCTCTATGTCAGACCCCATATACATTCCTCAGATCAGACCCCCATTAGACCTCCATGTCAGACCCCCCCAATATCAGACATCAGATTAGACCCCCCCTTTAGACCTCCAGACCCCCTATCAGACCTCATACTATCAGACCTCAGACCAGACCCCCATTAGACTTCGAGGCCTCCATATCAAACCCCCATTAGACTTCCAGATCCCCATTAGACTTCCACGTCCCCAATTAGACCCACATTAGACCCCCATTAGACTACCAGTGCCCCATATCAGACATCAGACCAGACCTCCAGACCCCCATTAGACCTCCAGAACCCCAATCAGACCCCCATTAAAAATCCAGACCTCCGTATCAGACCTCAGACCAGATCTCCCATAACTCTAGACTGACAAATATAAGGTTATTCACATAGGAAGGAATAATGCAAGTCACCAGTACATACTAAACGGTAAAACATTGGGTAATACGGACATGGAAAAGGACTTAGGAATTTTACTGAGCACTAAACTAAGCTGTAGTGTCAGGCAGCTGCTGTCAAGGCCAATAAGATAATGGGATGCATCAAAAGGGGCATAGATGCCCGTGATGAGATCATAATCCTGCCACTTTACAAATCACTAGTCAGAACACACATGGAGTACTATGTACAGTTCTGGGCTCCTGTGAACAAGGCATTCATAGCAGAGCTGAAGAGGGTTCAGAGGAGGGCAACTAAAGTAATAACTGGAATGGGTGGACTATAGTACCCTGAAAGATTATCAAAATTAGGGTTATTCACTTTAGAAAAAAGATGACAGAGGCGAGATCTAATAACTATGTATAAATTTATCAGGGGTCAGTACAGAGATCTCTCCCATGATCTATTTATCTCCAGGACTGTGACTGTGACGAGGGGACATCCACTCTGTCTGGAGGAAAAAAAGGTTTGTACGCAAACATAGAAGAGGATTCTTTACAGTAAGAGCAGTGAGACTATGGAACTCTTTGCCCGAAGAGGTGGTGATGGTGAGTTCACTAAAAGAGTTCAAGGGGGGCCTGGATGTATTTCTGGAGTGTAATAAAATTACAGGTTTTAGCTACTAGAGATGGGTCGTTGATTCAGGGAGTAATTCTGATTGCCTGATTGGAGTCGGGAAGGAATTTTTTTCCCTAAAGTGGGGAACATTGGCTTTTACCTCACTTTTTGTTTGTTTGTTTTTTTTGCCTTCCTCTGGATCAACTTGCAGGATAACAGGCTGAACTGGATGGACAGATGTCTTTTTTCAGCCTTATAAACTATGTTACTATGTATTTTGTGCTGCTGGCAGTATTTTGTGATAGACTGTGGTATTTGGCTCTGTTGAGTGGTATAATGTGCCACAATATATTGCTGGCACTGCCTTCCATCAATTTGGACCCGACTACAAAACAAGGCCACTTTAAGTTCCCAGCTGCTCTGAACTGCATCTTATAAAGGAAAATATATAGCACCACTGGCTTAGGGGCCCGATCACAATTGAAACCACTGCAACCCCTATAGCTATGCCAGTGTATCTATCTAATCAATCTGTCTATCTATCTATCTATCTATCTATCTATCTATCTATCTATCTATCTATCTATCGTGGTTAAGTACAGTAGAGGTGTGGAAGGGGTGTGTATATCTCACCCGGTTCCCAGTTTAGTTGGGTGAGGTAGCAAAAATCCAGAGTTGTGTTATGCTTCAGCAAGGTATAGCTTACTGGAGATGTTTTGCTTAAGTTATATGGGCTGGATTTCTTTGGACTAGGAGACAGGTTGGTAGTAGGAGTCTCTCAGTCCACACCCATAGTCCACTCTAAAACAATCTGTGTTGTCCCAGCCAGGAGGGCTCGTGGGCCACAGGGCTGAGTAAAGCCTGAGTTTTGGGGGGGGGATTCCCATGACTGTATACCCCCAACCTATAGCATGGTCACAGTCAGTAGGACTGGTGGACCGAGACTCCAATGTGTTGTGTTGGTCACAGCCAGAAGGCTGCTGGACCATATGGTTATGTAAAGCCCGATTTCCCACTGTAAGCAGCAACCTATAGGTGATATAGGCAACTGCTGTGTATTAGTGAGAGCCTAGACGGGCAAGGTTTGTTTATTTTTGTGATGTGACACTGGAACTGTGTTCATCTTGCCAAGTGATGCCAAACATGGAAGTTTGTTTGATATGCTGTGTGACAAATAAAGCACTGTTTGAGCTTGAAAAGCCCCTGTTTGATTATAAGTCTATCATCTCCACCCTAGGCAGAGACAGAGGTCCTTACAATTGTTGGAGGATGCGGCATTGAAAGTTAAAGTGCAGGAAGTTGCTAAGGGCAATAGCATGACAAAAAAGCATGTGCTGCTGAAGGCATTATTGGAGAAATGTAAAGGGCCGGAAGCCTGCTTGTCTGGTGAAGCTGCTGCTAATCTTGACACTTTTGATGTATTGCAAAGAAATATTGCAGTGATTTAAAGGGCCAGAAGCCCAAGTGAAAGAGACTGACCTTTTGAGAAGAAAAATTTCTTTGGATCACTAAGAAATCCTATGTGGGAGTTGCTGTGGCTTGGTCGAGCCCATCAGGTGCAACAAACTATTGCTGGGAATGATGCCAGCTGGAGCACTGGGCCCTGGATGATAGTTTGATCAGGAGATCAGATAAAGTAAGTGAAATAGAGTGATAGGGGGAATCCTGCTGGGGGTCACTCTAGATGCTCGCCAACAAGTGTATCTTGGGTTATTCCCGATGTACTGGATTTCCTGAAGAGGGGACCAGAGACGGATACCACTGTGTCTCTGACCTTTTTAACGGACTAGCTCTGTACAGTGGGAGCTCTTGAAATGCAAGACCCTGAAGGTAGAATTTGTGCAGGGCAGAGACTTCCCGTTTTTTGGCAATTATGGAACAGAGAAAGTGCTTCAAAATGTGCAGATGGAGAATCCAAGGAAAAGTCTTCAGCACAATGTATGACTCATCTACCTGAGAAGGAAGACTAGATTCAAGGCCAAAGCATTTCCCATGGCAACTGCTGCAAAGAGGAGCCTGTATGTTATCGTGTGACCAGGAACCAAGGGCTGGATGTTTCTAAGATCCAGGAAAAGGATGATGAGTGCAGATGTTCCTAATGCACCCTCCTCTCCAGGAAGTTCTGAACCCGTGACATCTGTGGGTAAGAGTGTTCCTGTTATTGCATGTGCGGCAGGAAATGTGATAAAAAGCAAGGCTCTGGAGGTTGGGCATGTGGCTGACCAGCAGGGACGGATTGGGAACTTAAATTGGCCCTGGAAAAATACTAAGAGTGGCCCCATTTTGTAGTCGGGTCCAAGTTGATGGAAGGCAGGGCCAGCAATACAATATTATGGCACATTATACCACCCTAACAGAGCCAAATACCACAGTTCATCACAAAATACTGCCAGCAGCACAAAATACATCCCCAAAGACTTCAACTAGCCAGCCATGAGGAGGGCTCAGGCAGCCCTCTGGGCATCGACCCACCGGGAAATTTCCTTGTAAGGTCTATGGCCAATTCACCCCTGCTGACCAGTGTCCTAGTTCCTCAGAAGCCATGAACTGTGGTGAGAGTTGGCTGCAGTCGCTGTGTGCTGAGCTGGTAGATGTTGAGATGATGTCGCGATTTTCTGGAAAATAGGACCATGTGGACACAGCCTTACTGACCAGGAGTGCTAATTGTGCTAAAACCTGTCGGTCAATAGTACTGACAGCCTCTCCTCCAGTGAGCCAGCATTGCTAATGAGGAAGGAAGGACTGCTGCCTGTGTGGAGGTGGAGCCTGCTGCGAGGGGGAAAAGCCTGGCTGAAGACCTGGGGGCACAACTAGAAGCTGCAGCCACAAGAACCTGCAATATACAGGACCTTGAGGTGAGGAAGGAATCTATATGTATTGTAATGTGGTGTAAATATTATCTGCATCTATATGTGTGTATATAAGAGTATATTACATTACAACTAGTAAAAGTAAATGGGGTCATGACTTGACTCGGGCCCAAGTCACTGTGTAGCCTTAAAGGGGTTATCTGATTTTATTTATTTTTTTTTTTTATTTCATGTTCCCACTTTGATTACAGTAACAACTCAACTTTTTCATTGATATTTATTAAATATTGTTTACTGGGCTCCTGGTCCTATATGCTTCTTGCACTTCAAGGAACGTATTGTACACGTTATCCTAGCCTGGTTACAACTCACAGCACATTCATGAGAATGAATCTGTAGCTAGTGCTTTGGGTTGTAACCAGGCTAGGATCACATGTATAATATACATCACACAATCCCTGGAGTGCAAGGAACTTATCGCTGAACTGGGAGTGCAGAGCTGGCCCATATGACTGTAGCCGCTACGTGCCCATCTAGTGGCCCTTTGAATGGGTCGGCAATCCTCAAGATACAGCATGGAGCGGAGACACGGAACGGAAAGACCACAGAAGCACTATGGAGTGCTTTCGTGGGCTTTTGGGTCCGTGCCTTCATACCACAAAAGACAGGACATGCCCTACTTTTTGCCGTATATTGCGGATCGCATACCCATTTAAGTGAATGGGTCCGCCCCACACTGCTGACGACCATGCATTGCGGACTGCAATTTGCTGTCTGCAGCACGGGCATTGATGGCATACATTACCCTTAATAAGTATCAATGGAAAAGTTGTTACTCTGGTTATCTGATTTTTTTTTCATGTTCCTCTTTATCACTTTAATGCTTGCCTATGCATGTAATTGCACACAACCGTATTTTCCATTTGTGTGCTATCTGCATCTTTAAAGGCCCATTCATTTCTAAGGGTCAGCAAAAAATGGACAGCACATGGAGTGCCCAAATATGTACAAATATGCATGTAAAAGAGCACATTCGTGTAGTAATCAGCAGCACTCCAAATAGTTGCATCAAACTTGGTGTTTATTTAGAAAGCACAATACAGCATGGCGACGTTTCGGCTCAGTTGAGCCTTTTTCAAGCAAATGAACAGCTATATACCAAAATCATTTATAGAGCCTTGTGGAGGCATGACTACAAGAACGTGTATCATCCCACCTGTGACATAACAGTGTAATTACCATCCTAATGTGTCAAACGTAACATCAGATATATACAGAAACTTTTAACACATAATACCATAGAAGTGGAGGTGAGTCAATGTACTTACTATGGCCAATTCACATGGCTGTGAGGCCAGGCACTGGGAGATAACACCATACACGTGCAGCGTCTCTTCCCTGGGACTGCACATGCGCAGAGACCCGGGAAGGGGAGCAACCTTGCAGGTTACCGATAGGTTACTCAATGATGACACGCCTGACGTCAGGGACCTACCCCAGGGCGTATACTATGTTAATTCGGGCCAAACAAACGCTGAGGAGGTGTGCTGCCATAGCAACTGACAACAAAACCAACGTGCTGTCAGCCGTACCCATAACAGATATGCTAACCCAGTGGTGCCCAATCTAACTAATAGTGTTGGTGAGCAGTGGGCAGAATATGGTAAAACCTAAGGGGCTATCAACAGTTAAGTGATGGAACCCATCTATTGGTTAGTACAATATAAGGACAGATATAAGACAAATCCTCTACATAGCGAGATCACCATTTAGGGTACAATCCCTAGGGGACTGAGGACACATCTGAGACCAATCTTATTTCCAGACAACAATGCATTTTGTTCCAGATTCGAGACCATCTGTAACAGAAATTTAAGGGATCTCATGCTATTAAATATGGATTTTCTCCAACAAGACATTAAAGAAAGACGATTGAGGATCTAGAAAGACAACTGACATCTTTTGCTAGTGAAACAGAGTTGTCAGCAATACAGACCCGTTTGTCTACGGATTTACAGAAATACCAATCTAATATAGAAGAAACAAAGAGACAGAAATGGTATAGAGGCATGGAGGATTACAAAAAAAGGAAAATCTACAAATATAACCCAGACTCTCAGAGAAGACAGCGCCCTACAAAACAGCAACCACAACAACAGAGACAACAACCCAGGAGAAGACGCCGTGCTGGATGTGACTTCTACCTCATCTGACGACAACACAGACATACGTTTTTTAGATCAAACTCAAGGGTTAGACCCATAAAGGGCAGACAATGGAGGAGGGGAGGCAAAAAACATCATCGGAGGAAAAAACACCATACTTACCAGATCAAGGAAACCACCAACAGGACTGAAACAACCTCCACAAATGGGACTGCACAAGGACACCTTGAACAAATGAAGATGGTGGACACATATCTCATTTTTTGAACTATCTGAGCACGAGATGTCCCTACTAAATAAGGGACTCTCTTTTTGTCCATATGATCAGATTGACTGGTTTAAGTTGGAGGTTGATATGCATGCATTTTTCAGAAGGATAAGACTTAAAACATTCTTTTCAGTTGAAACTTGTACTAATCCTATATCCACTAAATCTGATTGTCTTAGATTGAAAGACTTTAATTTATCTGTAAAAAGCGGTTTTCAACCACCTAGTACATGTAACGCGGTTGAGGGTTATACCTCTATTGTGAAAGAAGATATTCAAAAGATCAAAAGGCTGTTGAGGTGAAGTCTAACCTTACACATAATGAAAGAATTGCTCTCCACCAACTCTTCAGGAGACAAGATATTGTCATTAAACCTGCAGACAAGGGGGGAGCAATTGTCATTATGGATAAATTCAAACATGAGGCCGAAATTTTAAGACAATTAGGAGATGAAGATGTTTATAAAACTGTCTCACAGGATCCCAAATTTGACACCATGAAGAGAATTAAGCTACTGATAGATGATGCATTGGCTAGTGATATTATTGACAGTAAATTACATGCCTACCTCCTGAATACTTCTCCAGTCACATCCGTCATATACATCCTTCCTAAAATTTATAAATGTAAAGATAATCCACCTGGATGTCCCATCATATCAGGTGTAGACTCCATCTTCTCCCCCATTGCCACCTTTCTGGATAAGGCCCTTAAAAATTATGTCAGCAATGCAGCATTGTATGCTAAAGATACCACAGATTTTCTTTCCAAATTTAGCTGCCTTGAGTTCCATCAAGGGGAACTTCTGGTCTCTTTTGATGTCGTAAGCTTGTATACGAGCATTGAACATCAAAAGGGACTCCAGGCGAACAAATAATATCTCACTCAGATTATACGAATGAGCAAAGGAGATTTCTTTTAGACCTGTTTGAAATTATCCTTACAAAAAACTATTTTATGTTCCAAGATAGATACTATGTACAAAACAGGGGGACCGTGATGGGATCGAATGTAGCACTGGTTTATGCAAATCTATACATGACTCGCTTTGAGGAAACACATGTATATCCATCCAGCCACTTCAGGCATGTAAGGGGCTGGATGAGATATATAGATGATGAGAAGTTTGGCAGGTATCTCAACAGTATCCAACCAGAGTTACAATTCACAGTGGTATATTCACAAGATAGCCTACAGTTCCTTGATACTCTGGTTTATCCATATGAAGGCAGGCTATATACGGATCTCTTTACTAAACCTTCTGACAGAAACAACATATTGTTTTTCGACAGCGCACACCCAAGAAAAATGGTGGAATCACTCCCATATAGCCAGTTATTAAGGGTGAAAAAAATTGTAAGTGATGAGACACTAGTTGTCAAAAGATTACAGGAAATGGGCCAAAAATTTCTCAATAGAGGATACCCAAAACCCTTAGTGGAGAGACAACAGGACAGGATTAAATCTTTGGCACAAGCTGATGTACCGACTAATAACATAAAAAGTGATGTCAAGAAGAGGGTCCCATTTGTATCTAATTATACTCACCTAAGTTACCAAGTAGGGAGAGTCATCAGAAAAAACTTATCCGACTGTCGAAGAATTCAGGACCCCTCCATCAATGTCATATAGGCGCTCCTACAATCTCCACGATAAGCCGGTACATGCAGATCACATGAAAACGGATAAAACATCCGGTAAAACAGGCTGCTTCCCATGTCTCAACTGCTGCCATTGCAACAGTATTTTAAAAGGTGATACCTTTGTTCATCCTCGCACAGGTAAACACTACAACATTAGAGAGAGATACACGTGTGATTCCTCTTTTGTTATATATGTTCTTCAATGCCTATGTAGCCTCTTATATGTGGGTGAAACCACCCAAGAATTCACACAACACAAATCAAAAATAAGAAATAAGAAACTAGATCTCCCAATCCCCGATCATTTTCCGAAAGCAGGCCACAATATTTCACAACTCCGATTTAGGATAATTGATGGTGTTCCTAAACTTAAGAGAGGTGGCGATAGGGAAAATCTCTTAAAGAAAAAAGAACTTAAATGGAACTAGATACACTGGAACCAAAAGGATTGAACAGGGAATTTGCGTTAGGGGTCTATCTCTAAAATTTCCCATGACTGATGTTCACTTCATCCTCGTTATAGACTAAGGTATATATTTCTATTTGTTGTATATATGTTTTTAATTAGTAACCATAAGCCGTACCCAACCATTGGTTGTGCATGTTTTTAAACGTAAGTTTATTAATGTATGTCTCTTTTGCTCTTTCTACACAGACTGACTCTCGTTGGATATGGGTCCGTCCACTGTTAAACATCCGTACGACGCTCCCATCCAGCACTTCCTACCCAGATTTTTATTTTTTTTTCTTTATCTTAAGTGTTTGTGCACAGTTTCTCTGGGCAGATATTCTTCTACTTTCTTCTTTTGGGATCTCCTGAATTAAATATGTTAACTAATTGTTAGTGGTACAATGTCTCCCATATGTGTCCACACGTGGTTCTGAGACACTATCTCCACAGTTGGGTTTTGCGTACCCTAACTGTTGGGAGTGCGTGGGTTGGCTTCAACACATTCACCCCACGGAATTTAAGGGTTACACTGTTGGTTCATAACGGGAATATACCACATGAGTTTGCCACCTGAACGTTGGCCTCATGGGCTGTCCTTGATAAGAGATTTCTTTATAGAGACCCCAGTTCTGTATAATTCCAGCTCCAAATATGCATCTTGTCACTCAATGGTGATTTGATGCATTGGATACTGGGATTTTCAACAAGCCTCTTTTACTTTAGGAAGCTTGTCCCCTAAATGGTGATCTCGCTATGTAGAGGACTTGTCTTATATCTGTCCTTATATGGTACTAACCAATAGATGGGTTCTATCACTTAACTGTTGATGGCCACTTAGGTTTTACCATATTCTGCCCACTGCTCACCAACACTATTAGTTAGATTGGGCACCACTGGGTTAGCATATCTGTCATGGGTACGGCTGACAGCACGTTGGTTTTGTTGTCAGTTACTATGGCAGCACACCTCCTCAGCGTTTGTTTGGCCCGAATTAACATAGTATACGCCCTGGGGTAGGTCCCTGACGTCAGGCGTGTCATCATTGAGTAACCTATCGGTAACCTGCAAGGCTGCTCCCCTTCCCGGGTCTCTGCGCATGTGCAGTCCCAGGGAAGAGACACTGCATGTGTATGGCGTTATCTCCCAGTGCCTGGCCCCACAGCCATGTGAATTGGCCATAGTAATTACATTGACTCAGCTTCACTTCTATGGTATTATGTGTTAAAAGTTTCTGTATATATCTGATGTTACGTTTGACACATTAGGATGGTAATTACACAAGTTATGTCACAGGTGGTATGATACACGTTCTTGTAGTCACGCCTTCACAAGGCTCTATAAATGATTTTGGTACAGTGCCTTGTGAAAGTATTCGGCCCCCTGGAACTTTTCAACCTTTTGCCACATTTCAGGCTTTAAACAAAAAGATATAACATTTTAAATTTTTGGTGAAGAATCAACAACAAGTGGGTCACAATTGTGAAGTGGAACGAAATTTATTGGATCATTTAAACTTTCTTTGTAATAATAAAACTGAAAAGATGGGCGTGCAAAATTATTCGGCCCATTTACTTTCAGTTCAGAAAACTCACTCCAGAAGTTCATTGAGGATCTCTGAATGATCCAATGTTGTCCTAAATGACTGATGAAGAATAGAATCCACCTGTGTGTAATCAAGTCTCCGTATAAATGAAACTGCTCTGTGATACTCTCAGGGTTCTGTTTAAAGCACAGAGAGCATCATGAAGACCAAGGAACACATCAGGCCGGTCCGTGATACTGTTGTGGAGAAGTTTAAAGCCGGATTTGGATACCAAAAGATTTCTCAAGCTTTAAACATCCCAAGGAGCACTGTGCAAACGATCATATTGAAATGGAAGGAGTATCAGACCACTGCAAATCTACCAAGACCCGGCCGTCCCTCTAAACTTTCATCAACAAGGAGAAGACTGATCAGAGATGCAGCCAAGAGGCCCATGATCACTCTGGATGAACTGCAGAGATCTACAGCTGAGGTGGGAGAGTCTGTCCATAGGACAACAATCAGTCCAACACTTCGCAAATCTGGCCTTTATGGAAGAGTGGCAAGAAGAAAGCCATTTCTCAAAGATATCCATAAAAAGTCTCGTTTACAGTTTGCCACAAGCCACCTGGGAGACACACCAAACATGTGGAAGAAGGTGCTCTGGTCAGATGAAACCAAAATCGAACTTTTGGGAAACAATGCAAAACGATATGTTTGGCATAAAAGCAACACAGCTCATCACCCTGAACACACCATCCCCACTGTCAAACATGGTGGTGGCAGCTTCATGGTTTGGGCCTGCTTTTCATCAGCAGGGACAGGGAAGATGCTTAAAATTGATAGGAAGATGAATGGAGCCACTTGCAGCTGTAATCGCAGCAAAAGGTGGCACAACAAAGTATTAATGCAAGGGGGCCGAATAATTTTGCACGCCCCACTTTTCAGTTTTATTATTACAAAAAAGTTTTAATGATCCAATAAATTTCGATCCACTTCACAATTGTGACCCACTTGTTGTTGATTCTCCACCAAAAATTTAAAATGTTATATCTTTTTGTTTGAAGCCTGAAATGTGGCAAAAGGTTGAAAAGTTCCAGGGGGCCGAATACTTTCGCAAGGCACTGTATATACTGTACCTGTTCATTTGCTTGAAAAAGGCTCAACTGAGCCGAAACGTCGCCATGCTGTATTGTGCTTTCTAAATAAACACCAAGTTTGATGCAACTATTTGGAGTGCTGTGGATTACTACACGAATGTCTATGCAGGACCTTCAAGCCAGGACCTGAAATTACTGCGTGCACCCTAAATTCCCCATTTGAGGATTTTGTTTAAAATGGATATTTGAAACTTGGTTACAGGTATTGCTGTGCTGCTTTTACCTATCTTTTGTAAAAGAGCACAGTCATATGTAGAAGTACAGTATGCATGGAAAAGAGCATTGGCATGTGTAGAAGTATGCATGTAGCAGAGTGCCGGCATGTGTACAAACACTCTGCACTATCCACGTAATACAGCCTATCTACATTCCAATTTGTAATGTAAATGAGCGGTGCACTACACAAATAACATATGTGTTCTGCTATATGATCGTAGTGCACAACAGAGGTTAGTATGATGTAAATATTCGCCGAATTTTTAAAAAGATTTGCTTCGGATACGAATTTATTCGGTCCAAGTTGCGTTAAAAAATATTCGTTATTCGGGTCGTGTTCTGCAAACATTCCCGCACAAATAACGAACATACAGTCTAAGCATTGTTAAAAGTAGGCTACGTAACTGAATACATACGCATTAGCGTACAAATTATCATATGCATAGCATTAGCGCACAAATTATCAGATGCGTACATAGCGTTAGCGTACAAAGATTTAAGAACTTTTAAGAAGATTCGTACGAAGTAAATCTGAAAAGATTCATATTCGCTTTGGTGTAGGAAATAACGAAGGTTCGTAACGAATATACTAAGCAGCGAATAGATTCGATCATCTCTAGAGTGTGATGTCTACTACAGCTGTATGTATGTAAAAGAATGTGGGCCTGCATGGGCTAAAGTATGAGTATAAGGCCACTTGCACATGTTGTGGGATACGCAGTTTTTCCATGCTGATGCATCCTGTGTAGAGATGAGCAACTATATTCGTAAATATTCGTTATCCGCACGAATATTTGCGTACTCGTAAATATTTGTTACTTGGCTGAGTAGCGTGTGAGATTCGTGTTTTTTTTTAAACTCCTCCCTGCATGTTTAGCGCCTATTTCTTAGCCAATAAACATGCAGAGAAGCCTAGGGGAGTTCCTGCCATGACCTACAACTTTTTCTACGTGTCTAGGAGTGATTGGCTGCCTGCATCAGGTGACGCACGAATATATATAGATGCGTATGCCCCGGGCTCGGATCACACAGCAGTGGTTTTAGGAGAGGGAAAGACTGTGCGTGTGATAGGGATAGAGAAAGCGTTCGAAATAAGCAAATATTAGTTTCTATTAGGCAGGGAACTGCATTTGTGAACCCAAAAGTCTTTTTAAAGACTACACTACACTTCAGATTCAATTTTCTGAAATATACTGCTGTCTGTAGAGTCACTGTCTGACCCTACAGATACAGAATACACTCCAGTGTTGCTATTGTGCGTGCATAATACCATTTTGTGCACAAGTGTGCAAAATCACTTAATACATCCCATACATATATACACAGATATATATATATATATATACAGGGGCGGACACAGACAGCAGAGGGCCCTTGTGCAAGGAATGTCCCCCCATAGTGCTCCTCCTCCATAGTAGCCCCCATAGTGTTCCTTCTCCATAGTGGCCCCCCATAGTGCTCCTCCTCCATAGTGCTCCTCCTCCATAGTAGCCCCCATAGTTTTCCTTCTCCATAGTGGCCCCCCATAGTGCTCCTCCTCCATAGTGGCCCCCCATAGTGCTCCTCCTCCATAGTGGCCCCCCATAGTGCTCCTCCTCCATAGTGGCCCCCATAGTGTTCCTTCTCCATTGTGCTCCCCCTCCAAAGTGGCCCCCATAGTGCCTCTCCTCCATAGTGCTCCTCCCCCATAGTGCCCCCACTGAGTGCCAACTTAAATAAAAAAAAATTAACAGTTATACTTACCTCCTTGCCTCTGTCAGCGACGCGATGCAGGCCTCTTCCGGCCTGTGTCCCGCGCTGTACGGCTCAGGCGGCGCGATGACGTCATCGCGCCGCCTGTGCCGGCCTCTGATAGGCTACAGGCCTAGTGCCTGCAGCCTATCAGAGGAACGGGGAAGGGACACGCCTCTCCCTCCCTTGCCCCGCATTATCCATCTGTATCGCCGTCCTAAGGACGGCGATACAGATGAATATAGAGATGAGCGCTTCCAAAATGGAAGCGCTCACATCTCTACCTGCCGCCGGGAAGAAAGGGCCCCCCTCCGGTCCCGGGCCCCGGTGCAGCCGAACCGGCTGCACCGCGGTATGTCCGCCCCTGTATATATATATATATATATATATATATATACCGTATTTTTCGCTTTATAAGACGCACTTTTTTTCCCCCAAAAGTAGGGGGAAAATTGCAGTGCGTCTTATAAAACGAATACAAGTGAGCGCTTCCATTATGGAAGCGCTCACTTGTATGTTTTAGCTGCCGGGGGGCCGGGACCCCCCCCCATCAGACCTCAGATCAGACCAGCGTGCACCATAGCAATAAAATAAAAAACTTCACTTACTTGTCCTGCCGCGGCTCCTCAGGCTTCCCGGCCCGGCGCTGCACTGTCCTGAACGCGTACAGCGTCAGGACGTAGTGCGCGCACTATGACCTGACGCTGCACGCAGTCAGGTGACAGTGCAGCGTCGGGCCGGAAAGCCTAAGGAGCGCCGGAGCGGAGCCGGGGCGCTGGACAGGTAAGTGAAGTTTTTTATTTTATTGTTATGGGGCACGCTGGGCTGATCTGAGGTCTGATGGGGGCACAGAGTGGTCTACTGGGGGCACTGTGAGATGGTCTGACGTCTGATGGGGGCACAGAGTGGTCTAATGGGGGCACTGTGAGCTGGTCTGAGGTCTGATGGGGGCACAGATTGGTCTAATGGGGGCGCTGTGAGCTGGTCTGAGGTCTGATGGGGGCACAGAGTGGTCTAATGGAGCACTGAGCTGGTCTGAGGTCTGATGGGGGCACAGAGTGGTCTCATGGGGGCACTGTGGGCTGGTCTGAGGTCTGATGGGTTACGCTGGGCTGGTCTGAGGTCTGATGGGTTACGCTGGGCTGATCTGAGGTCTGATGGGGGAACGCTGGGCTGATCTGAGGTCTGATGGGGGAACGCTGGGCTGATCTGAGGTCTGATGGGGGAACGCTGGACTGATCTGAGGTCTGATGGGGGAACGCTGGGCTGATCTGAGGTCTGATGGGGGAAAGCTGGGCTGATCTGAGGTCTGATGGGGGAACGCTGGGCTGATCTGAGGTCTGATGGGGGCCTGATGTGATGTCCTGAAATTTATGGGGGGTCAGATATGTGGTCTGATGAAAAATATTTTTTTCTTATTTTCCTACTCTAAAATCTGGGGTGCGTCTTATCTTCGGGTGCGTCTTATATATATATATATATATATATATATATATATATATATATATATACTGTATATAGTAATTAGAAAGAAAGTTTTATAGCACATAATAACGATGTAAAAGTTTTATTTCCATCACGTTCATTTCTGTCATTCGATGGAGATGGTGCTTCCATTATCTTAATTGTCCTTCTATAACGAACGGTTTTGTGTTAATTGGAATTTAGTATGGGCCATGAAACTTTTTGCAGTTACTAAAAAATATAAAATGATATTTCTACTACATAATGTAGTATGTATGTAATACACAGGAACAGTCTGTTGAGGTTTTTAAACAGAAAAGATTAGGCACTTTTAAATGCTGAGCTATGTATATCAGTGGTTAGAGAAGTGGTTTATCACATAGTTGGTTATGGGTTCAAGTCAAAATATATATGTATATTTTTTTAAAATATATATTTAAAAAAATGAAAATGCGACACAAAATATTGACGTCACTGTTATGGGGGCGCTGTGGATATCACTGTTATTGGGGCTTGGGGATGTCACTGTTATGGGGCACTGTGGATGTCACTATTATGGGGGCTTGTGGATGTCACTGTTATGGGGCACTGTGGATGTCACTGTTATGGGGCACTCTGGATGTCACTGTTATGGGGCACTCTGGATGTCACTGTTATGGGGCACTGTGGATGTCACTGTTATGGGGCACTGTGGATGTCATTGGTATGGGGTATTGTGGATGTCACTGGTATGGGGCATTGTGGATGTCACTGGTATGGGGCATTGTGGATGTCACTGTTATGGGGCACTGTGGATGTCACTGTTATGGGGACACTGTGGATGTCACTGTTATGGGGCACTCTGGATGTCACTGTTATGGAGCACTGTGGATATCACTGTTATCCAGTGATATCCACAGTGCCCCATAACAGTGACATCACAGATGAAAGATTTACATACAGAGGCACAGCAGACAATATCTGACATGATAAGCTTAGATACACAGGACACAAAGACAGTATCATACAAGATGGGATTAGATACTCATCTCAGCAGGCTGTATCACACACAAGAGCTTGTGTGTCAGGCTCAGCAAAATCGCACATGATAGGATTAGATATAGAAGTGACTGGATACACTTTCAGATTCAACCTGTTTATTACACTTTGGAGATGCGGGAAGAGCCTGTGGTTGGTCAGTGATGGAATTTAGACACTGAGAAGTAGACTCATGTCTGGGTGTAGTGCAGGAATCAGAAACCTCCAGCACTCCAGCTGTTGTGAAACTCCCAGCATGCATACCTACTCTGCTATTCTCTAAACTCCCATAGAAATGGATGGACACAAGGGTTATAGAGGGAGTATCTCCTGCAGACAGAGCAGTGTGAGGGCGTGTCCAGCCTGTGACTCATCACTGTGCAGTGCAGCCAGGCTTGTGTATCAATAAAGTTATGTATTCAACAAAACAAGAAGGGGAGAAAGTAAACAGATCTGCCAGGATAATGTGATGTCTTCCAGGGGAGCAGGAAAGCTCAGACATGAAAAGCAGGTATTGGGGTCATATGTATGTATGGTGAGGGGTGTTAGGAGCACAGAAAAAGAATTTTGATTTTGGGACCGGACAACCTCTTTAACTCTGAATGTTGGTGCACTAGAATGTGATGCACACAGTTATATGACACCTGCCTCTAATACTGAGCCACAATAACTATTAACTCTCAATGTCAGTGGCAATTATATTACTTTTGACTGTGCAGGATAAAGGTTTTAAAGGGCTGTGAGATCACATGGGAAGGCTAACTTCTGATTAGGTGGTTGCACAACATTATGGGTGATCTCACGTTCCCAGGCTTCTTACTTTACCATTTTAGGAAAAAAACTAGTCGTTACCCACAATGCACAAGGAAATACGGATTAATTGTGAATCAAAGTTTTTCTAAACTTTAGACCGCTTCAAAATCTTTACTTTGCTCAACACTAATAATAATGCATATGCACACTACACATTTGTATTATTAATATGCTTTCTACCAAGGCAGAAATTAAATGACATACAACAGTCCATTTTGAAATATGAATGCAGTATGGATATTGAACTGATGACATACTGATGCAATATAGATGATATACATGTGGCATATGAATGCATTCATATTTTTAACACTTTAATTTGTTTTCCAGCTGCAAAAATTCATAAAACAGAGCAAACAATGGCAATGGAAAAATAAATGTAATATATACATAGATAAAGAGAGTTAGCTCTTCTACTATGTTATATGTACTCTTTAAAGGTCTACAATACTAATGTCAGTTGTGAAACATTGAAGACATTTTCTGAATATACTTCACAGCAGGGCCATATTGGTTCTGTGTTTTGTGTCAGGTCAGGTAGGCTTGTTTGATATCCTTTGTTCTGTAGCAGCCAGATGGGAGGTGAAGTAGGGTCAGCTTTGGCAGGCTCACACTCTATAGTGTTGATCACTCCAGCGTGAAAAATGTCACCCTTGTTGGTTTTTCACACAGCTGTTAATGAGATGGTTTGCTGCAGCTAAACAAATGCACAAAGACAGTGCTGCTTCTGGCTTTGAGCAAAATAGCAGGGATAGAAACCAATGTGGCACCTCTGGTGTAAACATGTGTGCCAGTGCTTGGTAGGTGGCCTGTGTTTGTTTTGAAATAGCTTGTCACGTTCATTTACACATTGCCAGTATTTTATATACACACACAGCCTTTTGTCAGATGAGGAAAAAAAACAATTAGTGGGAAAATAAGTATAATTGCATTAAAGGATAGCTTAAATATAGATTTCTTGATTTCCAGTTGTAAAAGTATAGATAAAATTTAGACTATTACCATGACTATAATGCATTAGAAATTAGACAAGAGTAAATGCCTTCTACAATACACAATATGTTATAGCAACATCATATCAATAAAGTATGATTTGAACATGTGTGGCTCAGTGTATGTCTGCAAGTATATAGTATTTCAATTATTTTTGATAATGCATGGCAGAATTGAGAACTATTTGGATATTTGCAAACCACTAAGGAATAGTAAATGTAAATCTAGGTATTCACAGAAAATGAAAGCAAGATTTAAATATATATGTACTAGCTGAAGGACCCGGCTTCGCCCGGGTATATTTAATCTATTTCATTTACTGTTTGTGTGTGGGTCGTTAAAAGATATGAACAGTGACCTCTACAGCACCGTGCCTCCTTAACAGTGACCCCCCCCCCCACAGTGCCCCGTCTTCTTAAAATTGGTCCTCCACAGCAGCCCACCCCCTTAACTTTGACCTTCCCAGCAGTCTGCCCCTTTAACAGTGAGTTCCACAGCACCTCACCCCCTTGACAGTGACCTCAGCAGGGACCCACCCCCTTAACAGGGACCTCTACAGCACACACCCCTTAACAGTGACCATAGGTTACAGTTCCCTTAACTGACCTCCATCATTCCTGGCCCCCTTGACAGAGACTTCCACAACGACTGCCCCTTTAATAGTGACTGTCACAGTACCCCGTTCCCTTAACAGTGACCTCACAGTACCCCTTAGCCCCTTTAAAATGGCCTCCATAGTCCCCTCCTCCCTTAACAGTGACCTTCACAGCAACCCGCACCTAGGGTGGCCAGAGGTCCAGCTTTAAGACTCCCTGTTCTCTGTTTGGCGCAGGGCCTGAATGGACACAAGGATGTCCTTTTGAACAGCTCTGTGCAGTCTGAGCATGAGTTGCAGGGAGAAAGTCACCCTCCCTCCCACCCCTGCAGCTGACAGAAGTTGATTTTTACCTTCATTTTTTTAAATCCACGTTGGCTGCGAAGTGGGAGGGGTTGTGGCCTGAAAGGGTCGGGGCGTGGCTTTGCGGGGCCTGGTGGTGGGGCTTTTAAGTCCTTCTTTTGAGGGTGGCCTCAATTACAGGTTGATGCCATGGTAATTTATGAGGAAACACAATGGGTAGCAGTGGAAGAAACATAGTAACATAGTTTATAAGGCCGAAAAAAGAATCTGTCCATCCAGCCTGTTATCCTAATTCTTATATTAGGTAATGATTGATAATGAGTTAGTTTTAAACATAAGTTATATTTATGGTAACTGGAATACCCCTTTAACAGTGTCATCCACAGCGCTCTACCCCTTTAAAGCAGACCTACAGCAGTGAAGGAAAATGGCTGGGTTGTTATGGAAACCTGGTATGAAACTGTGTGTGTGGAGACTAATTGCCTGTGAGCTTCTATTGGCTGATAAGGGTCATGTGACCAGGCTTCTATTGGCTAATGCATTTTTTGGGAATTTCTCAGGAACCCGTTCTAAAAAAAACCTTCCCGGACACCTGATGTACCTGTGTGCCAAATTTCGTGATTGTAGCTGCGACGGTGCGGATTCCTTTAGCCGACATACACACTTACATACATACACTCAGCTTTATAATATTTGAGGGACAACTTCTTTAGGGAGATGACAATATACAATACGTCCCATAAAAGCAATACCAATATTTAAGCAAGAGAGAGTGATGTACATTGTACAAGCATAATATTAGAACTAATGATGAACAAATAAATTCTTAGAAATCAAACTTCATACAGAATTTAGCAAAAAAATTTGATTTGTAAGAGCTCAAATTTATTGAGACTAGAGATGAGCGAGTATGCTTGGCCGAGCGTACTCGGGAGCAATGTTCGAGTAGTAGCGTACGCATCTTCTAATCTGTACGCTAATGCGTACGCATCTTGTAATTTGTATGCATTAGCGTACAAATTTATAGGATGCATATGCAATAGTGTACAGATTATAAGATGCGTATGCATTAGCGTACAGGTTATAAAATGCGTACGCTACTACTCGAAAATTGCTCCCGAGTACGCTCGGTCAAGCATGCTCGAATTTTTCAAGAGAGCGAGATAATTCAATGTACATTTGAGTATATTGCATGTATTTTTGAGTACATACCAAGCGCATTTGTGTACACTCCATGGATTTGGATTGAATCTAATAGAATAGCATGGCAATTCGTATGACTCAGACACACGTTTTTAAGAAATTTGTTCATTACTAATTACATAGCACCATAGGGGTATATTATTATATTATAGGGGTATTAAGACCAGCATTTTAACCTTACATTAATCAGTGTTAAACCACTTCCCTGTTCAAGCCTCCAATATATCCAGATCCATCTGTAGCAGATGATTAATAAATGTATTGAAGAGAATAGGGCCCTTTGGTACCCCACTAGGGACAATTACTCAATCTGATTGTGTACCATTAATATCCACTCTGTTTTCTATCCCTCAGCTACTTATCCACATGTACACATTTTCCAGTCCAAGCATTCCTATTTTATGGACTAACCTTATATGTGGCACTGTATCAAATGTTTTGAAGAAGTCAAGATTATATCAAACAACTCACCCTGGTCCAGTCTAGAATTTACCTCCTCATAGAAACTGATTAACTTAGTTTGACATGATCGATCCCACATAAATCCTAGCTGAAACAGCTTTATACGCTTTTTTCATTGAAATACTCTAGAATAGCATCTCTTAGAAAACCTTCAGTTTACCCACAGTTTACCCACAACAGACGCTAGACTCTGTTTTCGGTCCTTTTTGAATATTGGCACCACACTTGCCAAGCACCAATCCTGTTGAACAGACCCTGTCATTATAGAGTCCTTAAATATCAGAAATAAGGGTCTGTCTATGACATTACTTAATTTTCTTAGGATAAGGAGTGTATGCCATCTAGACTAGTGATTTGTCTATTTAACTTTTTTAAGATGCTGCTAGACTTCTTCCTGGGTCAGTCAGAGAATACTTAATGGGCAGTTTTACTTTGACCACTTATAGTTAGAACCACTTGAATAATATAGTTAGAACCCCTTGAGTAACATTTTGTATGTTCCTATCATGCCACCCATGATGTTTATCTCTCTCCATCCCTCATTAACTCCTTCTGCAATTCATGGGCTGAGGGCATATTTTAAATCAGAATAGCCAATCCATCTCCACAGTGTGGTGGGTGCCAGAGGCAATTAACCCTCTCCACAATTAGTAAAGTCATAATGCCATAGACAAGTGGTACCTTACTGTCTTGGTGGTGCTAGACCTTCTAAGATGTCTGTTCTCTTCCTCTCCGGGATAGTTCTCTCAGTTGAATTATTCTCTGGCACCTTTTTTATTTTCAGGAGTGGTGCTTCCTGGATAAAGATTCTCTTTGGGCCTACTTTACAGGAGCTTGCACATGTAGGTCTTGTCTCTTGCTCTGTTCAACAAAAACTCCATAGACTTCATATAACCAGAGCCTGAACTGTGACAACTGCAGTGAGTACTGTATCTGAACTTTTTCAGTAACAGAACTGTTCTAATGTTAAACCAGCCTCTTCATTACCTCATACCTCAAGGAACCTTGCTTTTCACCTCAGAATTCATATACACCAAGGGAACTCCGCTAAACAGCAGAAAGCAGAACCACTACCACATCATTGCTATACTACTCTGGTCCTCCACGCATCTCTCTCCTAAGCTGTGTTCTGATATTCATATTGTTTAATTGTATAATACAATGTCACGAATTGATATGGCACTGGTCAATCAAGCCCTAATAGGGGATATAGTTAAAATGTCATATGAACCCACGGGTATTTCGGACCACTCTTTAGTCTCATTTACACTCAGTAATTCTACCAACGAAGGAGGTAGAAATTTACTATTTCGTTTGAATCCGCACTGGATGTCTATTATTGATGACCATCTAGAATGAATAGTATTGTACAATTTTGGGATGAGAATGAGGGATCTACCTCTTTATTATATGTGTGGGATGCTCTTAAAGCATATGTTAGAGGTATCTTATACAGTAGAGTAAAAGTTAAGCGTAGTGCTTTCTGGCAAGAAGAAAAGAACTTAATGGATAGTTGCCATTGTAAGGAAGAGATGTTTGCTAGTGACCCATCGAAATATAATGAAGAAGCCCTCAATAAGGCCCAAACCCAATTTAGGGAGGTTTGATTGATAAAGGCACAACATAGAAACTTTTTTAGGAATCAAAAATATTATAGCGAAGACGGAAAACCGGGTAGATTATTGTCAACAGTAATCAAGAACCAAGAAAATAGTCCTCCCATTACCGTTATTAAAAAAGAACTGGGGCAAAGAACATGTAATCAGAGTGAGATTCAGGAGGTATTTAAAAACTATTTTGTAAAACTGTATTCCTCAACAATTACTAAATCGGTGCTGGAGATTGAAGAATATTTATGTTTTTTTTTTTTTTTTGCAAGTGGTGGGACTTTACAGCTGTGATTCTAGGGCTGTTAATTAGAAAAGAGGTGCGGAGTAAATATTTCAATTAAGATGCCACCTAAAAATGCAGCACGTAAATCAACTGGCCAGTCACAAGTGAAAGAGCCCACTAATAAATTGATAAAATATGGTTCTCTCCTGTTGCCAAAACACGTCATGATCATAAATTGTAGGAGGCAACAGCTCATTCCCAAGCGTGTACCGCTCACCCTTCACAGGATGTATGTTTGGAGGCCAGGAGTCTGGATCCAGTGACCAGTAGTATGTTAACAGAAATCTTGACATCAGTCCAAAAATCTAACCTGGCACTTGAGGATTTAACAGTACAAATGGGAGGAGTACGATCGGATATAGCATCAATGAAATCCGATTTATTGAAAATGAGTAAGAGGATGGTGGAATATGAGATTCGGGCTAATATTTTAGAGCAGGAGGTGAAGTCACTGAGAGATGAAGTGAGAGCAGTCAATAAAGAAATGGAAAATATGAAGCAAAAAATGACCGAGGCAGAGGACAGGAATAGACGTTGTAACATACGTTTTCTTGGTTTCCCTGAAGATGTAGAGGATAAAAATGTAGCTCAATTTATACAGAAATGGATTTTGGAAGTGCTGGGTCAGGAGAGCCTTTCTAAAGCGTTTTTGGTTGAGAGAGCCCATAGGGTACCAGCTAGAAGTTTCCCTCCTGGCGCCCCCCCCCAAGGCAATTTTGGTAAAGATATTAACATCTTTCAACCGTGACGTTATTTTACGTAAAGCTAGGGAGAAATCAATACTGCTCTATAATGGATCGAAAATTGCTCTTTTTTCCTGACTTTTCTAAAGCCACATTGGATAAAAGGCGTAGTTATAACGATTCTAAAAAGCGCCTGGTAGCAGCCAATAATAAGTATTCAATGCTCTTCCCTGCTAAGCTTAGAGTTATTTATAAGGAGTCAACATAGTTTTTTTTTTAACCATGCAGGAGAATTCTCAGACTGGCTGGACCAGGAGGAAATATGATTGGCTGAGACATGTTAATATAAAATATGAATTTTCAGTTTCTGGGCAGTCTGACAATAATGGTTTAAGTGGGGGGAGAGTGGTGGGGGAGAGAGCGCTGTAGTGTAGTGAGGTGATTAGGGTTCTGCTTCAGGAGCAGAGCAAGTTGAGGAAGGGTGAGGGAAAAGGGGGAAAGAAGGGGCGGGGAAATGGACGATGGGGGTATGGGTATTTTTCTTTTTCCTCTTTCCTCTTTTTGTCCTCCAGGATTAAGAGGTGTGCGGTTTTGGACATCGTTCACAAACATCTTCCGGCTATAGTGTGTCTAATTGAAACTCATTTGACAGGGGAAAGGAGGAATTGGATAGAAAGAAAATGGGCCAAATTTAAGTTTTATTCGTATGGATCAGTTTACTCAAGAGGTATCACGGTATTGGTGCATAATAGAAATTAACTTTGAACTACTTGATAAACAAAGAAAAAAAGAGAAATTTCAAAAAACATAAAAATTGACCTAAATGGCAGATATGTTTTTCCATATGGAAAGCTGGATAATTGTATATGTATACTTGGTTTTGTATATATTCCTCCACCATTCAATTATCAAGTATTGCAAAAGTTTCTAGAATTTTGTAATAACAGAGAACTGTGTCCCATCTTATTAATGGGAGATGTAAACGTCCATTCAGAGATTGCAGCTGCACGCTAATCGTGCAGCTGCACAGTGGGGTACCTGCTTTCAGTGACAGCAGGGTACCCCAAAGAGAAGGCAGGGACCGTTCCCAGGGGGGTCCCTGCCTTCTAGATCGCTTCCTGTTCCGGCCCGGCGGTCACGTGATCGCCGGGGCCGGGAGAGTGCAGGAGCTGCCGGGTCTCTCATAGACCCGATCAGCCCTGCACTGAGGTATTATGCTGTACAGCCTCTCTGGGGATGTATTTCCCCTGTAACTGGGTTGATTGATTTTGCAAATTTGCAAAAATTACGTCTAAAATTCTAAACCTACTGTCCTAAAAAAATAAAATGACTATACCAAAATGATGCCAACATAAAGTAGACATATGGGGAATGTAAATTAAAAAGGATTTTATGGGGCATCACTATATGTCTTAAAAGCAGAGAGATTGAAATTTAGAAAACAGTGAATTTTTTTCAAATTTCCGTTAACATTTGGATTTTTTTATAAATAAAATTAAAACTAAAAGTAAAAGCGTTTCAAAGTTATTACCACATGAAGTGACACATGTCAGATTTGCAAAATTAGGCCTGGTCAGGAAGGGGGGAAATGACCCAGATCTGAAGTGGTTAAGGAACGCCTACCGAACCATGAGGTGAATGGGATTTCCCATGAGTCTATCAGAGCTTTAATAGTTCGGGGTAAGTTCGGAAAGTTCTCCTTATAGAAATTTGAAGGATCAGAAGTAATTTGAACACCCAGGAACTTCATAACCATGTTTGACCATTGGTAAGGGGTATGCCGCTCCAGGGTTTTCTGCTTCTGCAAATCAAAAGAAATAATCCCTACTTGTGACTTAGTGAGGTTGATCAAAAAATTAGACACAGCCCTAAAATGATCAAAGTCTGTATCGCTGGGAAAGCGCTAACAGGGTTCGTGATAAACATCAGTAAGTCATCAGCTGCTAATTGATGGTGAACAATTTAAAGTTGAATCCCCTGGATCCTGTCATCCTGTCTAATGGCTTGAAATAATCATTTTACAGTCAAGACAAACAATAGTAGAGAAAGGGGGCATCCCTGACGAGTCCAGTTTTTAATGGCGAATGGGGGGAGGGAAGGTACCATTCACCATAACCCTACAGCAGCATATGGGTCCCTGTACATTGCCATTATGGCAGAGATAAATTGTTTAGGAATCCTGAACCTACACAATGCACTCTCAAAGTCTACTCTATACAGTCAAATACCTTCTAGGCGTCTGTACCAAGGAGAACTAGGGACACAGATGGCTAAGAAACATACCGGAGGATATCAATCAAATGAGTGGTGTTCATTCTGCCCTCCCTGCCAGTCACAAAATTCACCTGTTCACTATGTACTATTTGGGGAAGTAAATCCTTCAATCTTATGGCCATCATCAGGGGTGTACCTAGCCTTTCTGCTGCCTGAGGTGAAAATTTTCAATCCAACCCCTCCAGCCTACAAAATACACAGCGTTACAAAAAACGCATTGTAATACAGCCCCCAGTGGCGTAGCTATGACTGGGCCCCTAAGCCCCCTTGCCACTTGCAGGGCCGCATCGCCAATTAGGCGAGGTGCGGCGCATCCCTGGTCACAGTTGGGGGGCAACGGCAGGGACGGGGCAAAGGGAGATGAGCGCTTCCATTGTGAAAGCGCTCATCTCCAAGTCCATAGTCATCTGTATCGCCGTTCTCAGGATGGTGAAACAGATGCCTGTGCAGAGGGGCAGGGGAGGGAGAGGCATCTCCCCTGCCCATTCCTCTTAGGCTGCAGGCCTAGTGCCTGTAGCCTATCAGAGGCCGGCTCAGGCAGCGCGAAGACGTCACAGGGACACAGGCCGGAAGACACCTGCATCGCATAGCTGATAGCTGCATGGAGATAAGTATAAGTGTTTATTGTTTTTTATTGGTGCAATCACAGACCAGAGCTCTATGGGGGCACTGGGGGCATTTCTTACTGGCACATGGGGCACTGGGGGCATTTCTTACTGTTACTGGGGGCATTTCTTACTGGCACATGGGGGTACTGGGGACATTTCTTACTGGCACATGGGGGTACTGGGGGCATTTCTTAATGGCATTGGGAGCTTTTCTTACTGGCACATGAAGGCACTGGGGGCATTTCTTACTGGCACATGGGGGCACTGGGGGAATTTCTTACTGGCACTGGGGGCATTTCTTACTGGCACATGGGGGCACTGGGGGGCATTTTTTACTGGCACATGATTTTTGGGGCATCTATGGGGGTGGGACACTTTTTACTGGCACATGATTTTGGAGGGGAATCAATGGGGGGAGCACTTCTTACTGGCACATTATTGGGGGAAATTTGGGGGGCACTTTGTACTGGCACATTATTGGGGGGCACTATGGGGGCACTATGGGGACACTTCTTACTGGCACATTATTGGGGCACTTCTTACTGGCATATTATTGGGGTGCACTATGGGGGCACTTCTTATTGGCACAATATTGGGGGCACTTCTTACTGGCACATTGGAAGCATTATTACTTCTGGGGCACAGTGGGGACATTAGTACTGTTGAGGGCACTATTACTAACAAGTGCACTCTGGCAGAGAATTATTAGTTGGGACTTTGGGGAGCACTATTACTGTGGGGGGCACCCTGGCACAGTATCAGCGCAGTTATTTCTGGGGGACGTTATGTTCACACTATTACGGGGCACTATTTGCTGGGCGCAGTTATTTTAGGACTCTGTGTGCTAATAATTATTGAAGGGCACTATCTGTGTGGTACTAGTGGCACAGTACTGGGGGTGGTAGGATGATTTGTCCAGAAGACGGGAGGATGATGGAAAAGTAATAAACTAAGATTTGTTTCTGTCAAACTGCAGAGGTGAGAGATAGCTGAAAAATGGCGGTCTGGTCTGAAAGGAGAAGATGAGGAAAGAGAACATCTACATCAGAGGAGATGTCACTGGATGTAAGAGGTATGGGGCGCTGTATTAGGCTACATTCACCCGAACATTGTGTTTTGCGATTCCGTATGGCATCCGTTTTTTTTGCGGATCCACTGTAACAATGCCTATTAGAGATGAGCGAATCCTAAAAGATTCGGGTATTCGGCCCGAATCCCACCGCGGGATTCGTGGATTCGGGCCGAATCACGAATCCCATTAAAGTCTATGGGAGACCCGAATCTTTTTGCAGGGGCCAAAGGTTCTGCACAGTCAAGTTTGCCCCAACATGTGAAAACCTCAGAAAATGATGGAAACACCTTGGAAATGCATAGGAAACACCAGGGGCAGCATGTAGGGATGCCTCTGAGGCTCTCTAAGGGCTCATTCAGACGTCCGTTTGGTGTTGTCCGTGTTTTGCGGATCCGCAAAACACGGACAGCGTCCCATGTGCAGTCCGCAATTTGCGGAACGCACATGATAGAAATGCCTTTTCCTGTCCGTGGATCCGGACAAGAATAGGACATGTTCTATTTTTTTCCGGACCCACGGAACGGAAGTGCGGATGCGGACAGCACACAGTGTGCCGTCCGCATCTTTTGCGGCCCCATTGACTGTGAATGGGTCCGCACCCGGTCCGCAAATTGCGGATCGGATGCGGACGATTTTTGCGGACGTGTGAATGAGGCCTGAGGCTGATGCTGCAGGTCCCTACCTTATGTAAATTTAGGTCACATGTCACTGCCAGCCAATCACTGCTGGGGAGGTATAGGGGCTGTTACATCACAGCAGGCGTTCCCACAGGCTTCCCTTTCATGCTGATTGGCTGAAAAAAACGGGCATTTCAAATTGGCAGTGACTCACGAATCTTCACGAATCCGCGCTGCCTCGGGATGCCGAGCCGAAGCGGGCAAGATTCGTGCGAATCCCGAATCTTGCCGCTCCGGCTTGCTCATCACTAATGCCTATCCTTGTCCACAAAACGGACAAAAATAGGAATGGACATACAGATGCGGACAGCACACAGTGTGCTGTCAGCATTTTTTGCTGACCCATTGAAGTGAATGGGTCCGCATCTGAGGCTGCAAAAACAACTGTCGTGTGATTGTAGCCTTACCCTGTATGTTCTGTAGTTATATACGTAATGTTAGGAGGGAAAGGGTTAGGGTGAGAATTTGGCATGGGGGGGGTGTGTGTCAATTTTTGACTTGGCCAGCAGAAAAGCTAGGTGCACCAGCGCTGAGGGAAGGGGGGCGCCCAAGCTGAACTCTTGCACCAGGGCCCATGAGCCTTTAGCTACGCCCCTGCAGCCCCCCATGCCTCTTACATCCACTGACCTCTCCTCTGATGTAGACATTCTCTTTCCTTATCTTCTCTATTTCGACCAGACCGCCTTGACAACTTCTATCAGCTGCTTCTCATCTCTGCAGAGTTTGGCACACAGACATGTTAGAGTCCTCATGTTTCCATCATCCTCCCCTTCCTAGTACTCCAACATTGTCATTCTGCTGTTACCCCCAATACTGTGCCCACTATGCTCTCCAATACTATACTGTAGAAAAAAGTCCTTCCAATAATAATAATGCCAACAATAACAATGCCCTGGTTGTGCTGCCAGTATTAATAATGACCTTATAGTGCACCCAGTGCCCATTTAGTGCCCCCCAAAAGTAATAATGTCTCCTATAATGCTTCCAGTAATAAAATAATACTCCTTATAGTGCACACATTAATAATGCACCCTATTGTGCCTCTGATTATAATAATGCCACCACAGTGTCTAATATACTGTCCAGTAATATCCACCCTCTTGCCCGCAGTAATGTCCACCTCACTGTCCCCAGGGAACAAAAAAAAAAAAGAGTCCTATTTGCTGCTGTGGTCTAAGATGCACTTCTGGTCTACGGTCTGTGTTCCGGCCCAGGAGACCGGTTGTGATTATGTCTCTGCGCTGCATTCTGGCACAGGAGGGCGCAATGGCATTATCTTGACATCTGAGACCCGTCACACAGTAAGCTGCCCGTCTTTACTGTTAAGTGCAGGACTTCAGTAACAAAGATGTGCCAGTCGCTTACCGTGCTGTCGTCCTCGCTGCCTCAGAAAGTGTACTATATATATATATATATATATATATATAAAACATGTAAACATCACACAGGTTATTACATACATGTAAACATCACACAGGTTATTACATACAGGCACATAGTACACATCACACATATTACATACATGTAAACATCACATATGCACTCACTTTTATGCAGGATTCCTGGGGCTCCATCATGCTGTACTAGGCCATATCTAAGCACTGCATGGCCTGACAACCCTCCCCCCTTCCTCTCCCCCTGGGACCTTGGCCCAAACTACACAGCTGCATAATTTACACCAGCAGCTGTGTAAATAAGAGGGAAAGGGTTAACAGGGCTTGCTAAGGGGAAGGGGGACACTGACCAGCAGTTCTTACTGGCTCCTCTGACCAGGAGCAGGCTGGGAGGAGGAATCTTCTTAAGATGTCTTCAGGCTGCTGTGTGCAGGACCACAGTGCTGAAAGCAGTATTAGACATCACCACCAGCACTGCTGCTCATTGACTGCCTGCTACAGGAGTCAGGAGACTAAAAGACACTCTGCAGCCATGGATGGAGTGGAGGATGCAGTTGGAGGAGCAATTTTACAGCAGAGGCTTTCATAGCCCAGAGCACCAGGTGGTTGTTAGTGTGTAAAAGTAATCCTGCACATTGCCACCCCCTGCCTGCCACTAGTTGGCGCCATCTGAGGCCACCGCCTCACATCGCCTCGTTGATGGTGCGTCCCTGGCTATCATATTTCCATATAATTTCAAGTCCGTGTTTAATAAAAAAAAGGGTCTGTAACTAGCACAGGATTGCAAATCTTTCCCTTTTTTAGGTATTATGACGATATGGGCCATCAACATCTGAGGGGGTAAACTAGCACCTTTCAATACTCTATTACAAATGTCTAAAAATCTAGGGAGTAACAAGGTTTGTAAAGTCCAGTAATAAAGCATAGGCAGGCCATCTGGTCCCGGGCTCTTATGTAGAGGGGTAGATCGAAAAACTGTCTCTTGCATGGTAAATGAACCTAATAAGGAAGTTGCCTGTTCCTCAGAGATAGAAGATAAATCCAAGTCATTCAGCCATGAGTCTCTGATGTGTTCTATCTTTTTCCTCTCGTTGTGTATGGGGTTGCCTAGGAGGGTAATAATATTACAGGTTATAGTTACTAAAGAGGGGTCGTTGATCCAGGGAGTAGTTCTGATTGCCTGATTGGAGTCGGGAAGGAATATTTTTCCCTAAAGTGGAGAAAATTGGCTTCTACCTCACAGAGGTTTTTTGCCTTCCTCTGGATCAACTTGTAGGAAAACAGGCCGAACTGGATGGACAGATGTCTTTTTTCGGTCTTATAAACTATGGTACTATGTTACTATGTTATGTTACATAAGGCTTGGTAAAACTCTGAAATGGAGCACTGTCTCCCCTGCAGTCATCAGAAGTGTGTATTTTTGACAGACTGAATATATGAACGGGATTTCCGTTTCTTGATTTGAGACATCATGACCTTAGAGGCCTTATCTTCGTGGGCATAGTATTTATATCTTGCCGAGATATATAATTTGGCAGTACGCGCATTCAACATGTTTTTAAGTGTTGATCGCAAATGAGTTAGTTGCTCTAAGACTGAATCTGAAAGATTTTTTTATGAGTTAACTCCATTTCCTAGATTTGGCTTTGTAGCGGTAACACTTTCTGTTCCTTTTTCTTTTTAAGATCTGCCCTAAGAGATATTAAGTGGCCTCTTATTACAGCTTTGTGGGCTTCCCAGACCAGGCCAACAGAAACCTCTGGTGTGGAGTTATGTTCAAAGTACTCCTTCAACAATCCAGATATCTTCTTGACATGTTTTGTGTTATCCAACATTGTATTATTCAGCTTCCAGTTACTAATGGGTTTATGGAAGTGTTTAGGTGTAAATTCCAGGTACACAGGTGCATGATCTAAGAACAATAATCTACTGGTACATTTGGTCAATAGGTGGTGTGGAACAAAAAGGTAGTCTAAACGCTGGTATGAGCGATTTACCACAGAATAGAAGGTATAGTCATTATTAGTGGGATGTAGGGTTCTCCAAATGTCCGCAAGGCCTAATGATGCTAATGAAGAAGCAGAGGTGGGTGATGTACTGTGAAACCATTGATTATCCAGAAGATGGTTCAGAGGTGGTACGTGACGTAAATGGGTTTCTTGTAACAATGCAACACTCACCTGGTGTTTGTGAAAATGGTGGTGTATTTGGCTTCGCTTGGTCAGTGCGTTCAAACCCCTTACATTGAAAGAACATACCTTAATAGCAGCCATGGGAGATCAGACAGTACCTTAGGTAATTCCAGATAATCTCTGCAAAATTGGAAAACAATAAAGGTAAGAAAGGGGACAGGTAGGAAAAATAGAACATGCAGGGTGCCAAACAAGTAGGCAACAAATATGTTAGCATAACAGCTGCATAAAGATCTGGACCTCATATCCAATAAAAAACATTACATTGCCTTTAAAGTTAGGAAAATACAATAAAAGATAGATACGAATGAGCTGTGAAACAGAAAGATAGATAACCAAGATATAATTGGAACAGTTCACTCAGTTCAATATGTAGCCTCCTTGGAGTCATCTTGTTTCCACTTCTGATGCTGCGATCTCGTTGCGGTACTGGGTGTCCAGGTAGGGATCACTGGTATAGCCGGTAAATCCATGAGGTCTTTGGCATTGTTACAGTCAGGAATATCCAACACTATGATGTCCAGGGTATCATATACTTGTGCCAGGTCGGCCGGAGACCGGACCACCATTGTGCGCCAAGAGGGATTAATCAGCAGCCCAAAAGCATGAAGCTAGTGATAGGTTATAGCTTTATTTTTCAAAACCTCCAAGAAGGGCTTCAAAGCCCTGCTCTTTTGTAAAGTCATAAGTGCTAAGCCCTTATACAGGGAGATGGTAGTCCCAGCAAAATTAATGGACTGTTTGTCTCTAGCCACTTTAAGCTATTTTTCCTTGGTCTGGAAGCTGACCAGCCTACAGATCACATCTCTAGATGGCTCATGTTGTTCAGGCAGTGGACATAGAGCTCTGTGGGCCTGGTCCATTGTAACATTGTCAGATGCCTCAGGGCCTAGTAGTGTGGAAAATAGCTTCAACACCGATGTCATAATGAAGTCAGTAAGTATAGAGTCAGGGAGGCCTTTAATGCGTAGATTATTCCTTGATCTTCATCTTGATCTTCATTAAAATTATATAAAAGGTTCATGTGGGCTTGTGTATGGTTGAGAGTGACTCAGCGTTACTGTCACGATTCCCGTCTGAGTCCGCTAAGTAATCTGTTTACTCTGTTTGTGGTGGGGATTCTCTACCTGGCACCATCTTGTTTACCGCCTCCGCTGCCAGGTTTCCCTTTTTAACAAATTTCTCTATTTCCCCGTGACTTGAACCAATTTTCCGAGGTCCTGGGGTGTCTCTGGACTTGTGCCCCACAGCATACAGGCACCCCACAGTATATAGTCAGCAACCCATAGTATCCTTGCATAGTACTCCACAGTGTTCAGTATAGCACCCCACAGTGTATAGTACAGTATGCCCACAGTATGCCGTAGCTTACAGTAAAGTAGCATAACGCCCTCTGTCACCTTTTCCGAATGTATTCTTCGCAAAAAAACTCAAATCACATCAAATTGTATATTATTGGTCACTAGAGATGAGCGAATCATCCAAAATTCGCTTTGGCGAATAATCAACGAATTTCTGACAAGATTTGAATTTATTCGGTCGAATTTGCATTAAAAAATAATGGACTGGAACGTAAACGATGAAGTCGTCAGCTGACCCAGCTGAAAGGACTGTGATGGTGGTGGCACTGGCAGTCCAGGGATCAGAGGCTCTGGCTGTGGCTTCTCCCTGGAACGGAGGGTGCCATCTGGTGACTCCTGAAGGCAGCGCACCGGTACTTTGCCTGGTGGTTCCTCCGGCCAAACTTCAGGTAGTGATGCAGGGGACCGAGGGCTTAGGTAAAATGGTAACCCTGGTAGCAAAGGGGCCTTTCAGAGATGCCATGGGGGTGTATTCCACCTGATCCCCACGTACAGGCTGTGACGGGGTCGGGGCAGGTACGGCCGTTTCACTTTCATCCAGTACCCTAAAATGTTCTTTAATTATATAAATGGTAAAAAGTATAAACCTGAAAGTGTCGGCCCCTTACAGAGTAATGAGGGGGGAGTTGCAGAGAGCGATGAGGAGAAAGCAAAGCTACTAAATATCTTTTTCTCCACTGTATTCACTGAGGAAAATAATCTGTCAGATGAAATGCAGAATATAAAAGTAAATTCCCCTTTAAAAGTGCCCTGTCTGACACAGGAAGAAGTAGAGCGGCGTCTTAAAAAGATTAAAATAGACAAATCGCCAGGACTGGATGGCATACACCCCCGTATCCTAAGAGCAGTGGCGTACCGCCCATATAGGCAGACCACGCCACTGCTATGGGGCCCGCGGCACAGGGGGGCCCGGAGCGCACGGGAGGCTCCGCCCCCTACTCTGCATCATTAAGATGCGTCCCATCCCTGCGCTCCGGGCCTCTCCTGGCCCCCCTCACTGCCGCAACTTTTACCCTGATGAGTCCTGAGAGCGCTCCTGTGCGCTCCCAGCTGGCCCCGCCTCCTCCCTCACGCCGCTCTGCTGCTCCTGGACAGGGAAGGACTTGTGCAGCGTGGCAAGATGGGAAAGAAGACCAAGGGCCAGCCCCCTCCAGAGTGGCGTCAGGACAAGAAACTGTAAGTTTTTATGTGTTTCATGTGTGTGTATGTGTGTGTATGTATGTGTATGTATGTATGTGTGTGTATGTGTATGTATGTATGTGTGTGTATGTATGTATGTGTATGTGTGTGTATGTATATATGTATGTGTGTGGGTATATGCATACACTGTACGTACTGTATATTGTACAGCGTGGCGCAGGGGTTATATTGTCCGGCATGGTGTAACCGCTACGCATTTGTTGTACAGTATATATTATAATCCCTGTACCATGCTATACAATGTACAGTATAATCCATACACCATACTGAATAATATACAGTATAATCCGTACACCATGCTGTATAATATACAGTATAATCCGTACACCATGCTGTATAATATACAGTATAATCCGTACACCATGCTGTATAATATACAGTATAATCCATACACCATACTGAATAACATACAGTATAATCCGTACACCATGCTGTATAATACACAGTATAATCCGTACACCATGCTGTATAATATACAGTATAATCCGTACACCAGGCTGTATAATATGCAGTATAATCCATACACCATGCTGTATAATATACAGTATAATCCGTACACCATGCTGTATAATATACAGTATAATCCGTACACCATGCTGTATAATATACAGTATAATCCGTACACCATGCTGTATAATATACAGTATAATCCGTACACCATGCTGTATAATATACAGTATAATCCGTACACCATGCTGTATAATATACAGTATAATCCGTACACCATGCTGCATAATATACAGTATAATCCGTACACCATGCTGTATAATATACAGTATAATCCGTACACCATGCTGTATAATATACAGTATAATCCGTACACCATGCTGTATAATATACAGTATAATCCGTACACCATGCTGTATAATATACAGTATAATCCGTACACCATGCTGTATAATATACAGTATAATCCGTACACCATGCTGTATAATATACAGTATAATCCGTACACCATGCTGTATAATATACAGTATAGTCCGTACACCATGCTGTATAATATACAGTATAGTCCGTACACCATGCTGTATAATATACAGTATAATCTGTACACCATGCTGTATAATATACAGTATAATCTGTACACCATGCTGTATAATATACAGTATAATCCGTACACCATGCTGTATAATATACAGTATAATCCGTACACCATGCTGTATAATATACAGTATAATCCATCCTTGTGGCTGCCCCCATTCAGTATAACGTCTCCTTAATTTAAAAAAAAATAAAAAATAAATCAGTAGCTCATGTATACATTTCTTTAGTGGCAAAAGGGGGTGTGGCATGGGAGGAGCCAGGGTAGCATGTGGGATGGGCCGGGGTAGTGGGCGGGGTTAGGGGCCCCATTCAGATTCTTGCTATGGGGCCCAATGATTTCTATGTACGCCCCTGCCTAAGAGAATTAAGTAATGTCATCACCAGACCCTTATTTCTGATATTTAAGGACTCTATACTGACAGGGAGTGTTCCACAGGATTGGCGCATAGCAAATGTGGTGCCAGTATTCAAAAAGGGTCCAAAAACAGAGCCTGGAAACTATAGGCCGGTAAGTTTAACATCTGTCGTGGGTAAACTGTTTGAGGGTTTTCTAAGAGATGCTATTTGGAGTACCTCAATGAAAATAACTCCATATCAGCATGGCTTCATGAGGGATTGGTCATGTCAAACCAATTTAATCAGTTTCTATGAGGAGGTAAGTTCTAGACTGGACCGCGGCGAATCAATGGATGTCGTATATCTGGACTTCTCCAAAGCATTTGACACGGTACCACATAAAAGGTTAGTATATAAAATGAGAATGCTTGGCCTGGGAGAAAATGTCTGTATGTGGGTAAGTAACTGATAGTGATAGAGTGATAGAAAACAGAGGGTGGTTATTAACGGCACATATTCAGATTGGGTCACTGTCACTAGTGGGGTACCACAGGGGTCAGTATTGGGCCCTATTCTCTTCAATAAATTTATTAATGATCTTGTAGAAGGCTTGCACAGTAAAATATCAATTTTTGCAGATGACACTTAACTGTGTAAAGTAATTAACACAGAAGAGGACGGTACACTGCTACAGATGGTTCTGGATAGACTGGAGGCTTGGGCAGAGAAGTGGTAGATGAGGTTTAACACTGACAAATGTAAGGTTATGCATATGGGAAGGAATAATGCAAGTCACCAGTACATACTAAATGGTAAAATATTGGGTAACTCTGACATGGAAAAGGACTTAGGAATTTTAGCGAACAGCAAACTAAGCTGTAGAAACCAGTGTCAGACAGCTGCTGCCAAGGCCAATAAAATAATGGGTTGCATCAAAAGGGGCATAGATGCTCATGATGAGAACAAGTGGACGCTCCAGCCGCAGCAGCCGCACCAGCCGGCAAGGCGAATATGGAGTCAGGAGCCGGTGAAACTCTCTTGCACAGTTGTGCCACTCTGATCTCTGGAGCGGGCGGTGGTTCGGGGTACTCGTCCCCAAAGACCATATGTCCCCACTTGGGTTGCAATTCTTTCGCCATGCTGTTTGCTGTGGTCTGACTCTGGATCTTGTTCACCACTGGCTTGCATCGGAGAGGAGGACGGAGTAATGAGGGAGGAGTCTTCACTCCCTATACGTGCAAATAGTTCCCGGTGGGCCGGGCTGGTTTTTCCCGCTTGGTGAGAGGGACGTATCTTCACTTTCCCGCTCTTGAGGGGGCGTATCGTCTTTTTCACGCTTCGGGGGGCCAGGGGAAGGGGCAAGAAGAATGCGTACATAGCGTTAGCGTTCAAAATTTTAACAAAATTTCCGAATAATACGAAGCGAATCTGAAAAAATCTGGATTCACTTCGGAGTAGGAAAAATGGAGGATTCGATACGAATCTACAAAGCGGCGAATAGATTCGCTCATCTCTACTGGTCACGTGGCAATAATGTCATCAAAGGTCCTTTCTCCTAAGAGAATCGCAGCTCGGTCTTCTTGTAAGGTCATTTGATGACGTCATTCCCATTTGACCAGCAACATCGAATTATTAGTGGTCACATGGCAATGATGTCCTTTCTCGTAAGAGAATTACAGTTGTATCTTTTGTAATGGGTGCTTTAGGCGGCAATGAGCCCCCTCCTATGCTGGGACCTGTGAAGCCAAACCTGCTGCACAGGCGGTATGTACACCCCTGATCAGTAGGGCAAAACATCACGTCATGTGGGATTGGAGCTGATCGGCTTGGATGAGTGTAGCCACACAGCCGATCACTTGTTAAAGGGCATAATGCAACATTCTGCTGGCTGTCTCCCTCCCAACTCCAACTGGGGAAGGTGGTCAGGGACAATGGCCGGAGCATTGTCGTTGTGCTGCATTTGGGGGAAATAACGCATGCTTCCTACATGGTGCACCCATAAACAGTTATGCAATGCTTTTTAAAAAAGTACACTGGCTTGCAGAAGGTGTTGTCAATGTCCTAGAGACTGTCCTAATTTTGCCTCCTCAGTATGGATGCTGCTACAATCACGGCACTGTGCAGTCTGCTAGCCCTATTGCTACTACCATTACCACTACACAGTCACACATTACTACTACACACTTCTACTACTGCACAGATCTACTGCCTTCTCTGCTCCATGCTTTGCTCCTACTGCTGCCACTACTATTGCGACCACATGCTACAGTTACCCTATCCTTTACTGTTAGTGCTTCAAATTTAGGATCCATTCACATGTCCGCAAAATTGCAGAACGGATGCAGACCCATTCATTCAGTTTGCTGTCCGCATCCACACTTCCATTCCGCGGCCCCGCAAAAAAATAGAACAGTCCTATTCTTGTCTGCACAAATGGACAAGATAAGGCATTTATATAATTACGGCACATGGCCGGTGTCCATGTTTTGCGGATCCGCAAAACACATGCAGACGTGTGACTGGAACCTAAAAGTGAATATTTTTCCAGACTTGTTCAGAACAAGGCACTCTTTCTTCTGACAATTAACATTTGTGTGTGCTGTGTATAAATTCAATCAGGCATTCTGCCCCCGTTAAGACCTAACTTTTGGACACTTGTGCAGAACGAGCTATTCATTCTAATGACAATTAACATTTGTGCATAATTAAATACAGGCAGACATTGTGCCCCTGTTATTGCATAATTTTTGGACACTTGGTCCCAACAAGCCACTATTTTTCCCCATAACACTGTGTGTATTTTAACATCAGGGGACCATTTTTTAACATCAGGAGTAGGGGACCATTTTTGGAAGATCCCTAATATGAAAAAGCATAATACATACAATTGTGCAGTGTGTTTTTAAACATGCTGCTAACACTGTCAAAACATGCATTTACCCATAGTTAGTCATTCAAGAGTTCAAGAGCTTCGGGAGGGGGAAGAGAGAGAGCAAAGATAACAAATTATCAAAAAGATATAACATATTTTCCTAAAAATCAGAGTCCTATGAGACTAGAGGTTATTATTAGTGTTAAGCGAGCATGCTCGGCCGAATACTGTATTCAGTCGAGCATGGCGGCGCTCGAGACCACACGGTGTTCGGCCGAACGCCGCGTGTGCGCGAGCGCCATGCTCGAGTTCCCTTTCCCGCATCAGTGTGCAGGGAGGTACTGGCAATCACTGTAATGCCGTAGCCATGTTGGCTACTGGCATTACAGTGATTGGCTGGACGGGAACGCGTCATCGGGTGCTATATAGCAGCAGCTCTCCCAGTCCGAGTCAGGGAGAGCTGCTGCAAGGAGGGACAGATAGTGTAGGGATAGAAAATCGCTAGGCGGGGCTAGTTTTTCTGTTGAAAAGACCCAAAAGCCCTTTTAAGGGCTATTATATCTGTCTGCAATAGATTTTTTTCTTTGTGGGGGGTTAAAATTGCGCAAGGTGGCCTGACCTTAATAACACCTGCGCAGCTTGTGCATTATAACCTTTCTGTATCCTATATACCTGACATCCGTTGTAATTTTTTCTGCCGCTAATCAAGGCGACAGTACCTGTGCTGCGTCTGCTGTATAACGTTTGCGCAAGGAGGCACAGATAGTGTAGGGATAGGATTTGGCTAGGCAGGGCTAGTTGTTCTGTTTAAAAGACCCAAAAGTCCTTTTAAGGACTGTTGTTATATCTGGCTGCAATTTTTTTTTCTTTTGGGGCGAAAATAATACAAGTTTGCCTAACACCACCTTCACAGCGTGTGCATTATAACGTTTCTGTATTCTATATACCTGACATCCGTTGCTATTTTTTCTGCCGTTATTCATGGCGACATTACCTGCGCGGCTTGTGCATTATAACGTTACTGTATCCTACAAACCTGACATCCGTTGCTATTTTTTCTGCAGTTAATCAAGGCGACATTACCTGTGTTGCGTGTGCATTATAACGTTACTGTATCCTACATACCTGACATCCGTTGCTTTTTTTTCTGCCGCTAATCAAGGCGACATTACCTGCGCGGCTTGTGCATTATAACGTTACTGTCTCCTACATACCTGACATCCGGTGTCATTTTTTTCTGATGCTAATCAAGGCGACAGTACCTGTGTCTGCGTTTGCGCTAGAGATGAGCGAGCATACTCGTCCGAGCTTGGTGCTCGTTCGAGTATTAGGGTACTCGTAAGTGCTCGCTGCTCGGACGAGTATCTCGCCATGCTCGAGGAAATGGCAACTTCCGCATCGTGCATTTTTGGCGCCTATAAACTCAGCCAATCACAAGCCAGGAGACTCTGCGGTACACCCAGCATCACGTGGGGCCCTTACATGTCGATAGCAGGGGTTGGCTGGCCTGATCAGGTGACCCTGGAATATACTAGTGACTGGCCGCGGTGCTCGGCTCAGATGCTGTCTGGATGTCGTTAGGGATAGAGCTGCTGCGTTTCAGGGAGAGTGTTAGGGCCTGCATTTAGTTCTCTGTTAGGCAGGAATCACCCACAAAGAACCCAACAGCCCTTCTAAGGGCTACAAGAAATTTTTTTTTGTCTCCTGGCTTGGCTGGCTGGCACTAATAGTGCAGCTATCGCCATATATAACCCCCTTTTTTTAATGTTATATCTCAGTGATACAAATCCATTTCACGCAGCAGTGTGGAACCATTCTGTGTGTCACAGTTCAGTACACTCACTACAATCCGTATTTTCTGTCCAGGTGACACTTTCTGTACGTCACTTAATACAACCAGGTCTTTTGCTTCCACGTATATAGCTTGATCCCAAAAATCTCTGTGCGACATTTGTCTGGGTCGCAGTCTAAATAGTCAACATCAGCAGGGTGTCAGTTAGCTGTACAATAGTTTCTGCACGTCACGTTCCAAAAAAAACAAAACTAAAAAAAAAATATATAAAAAAATAGTTTTTTGGTTGTTTTAGCTCAGTGATACAAATCCATTTCACACAGCAGTGTGCAACCATTCTGTGTGTCACAGTTCAGTACACTCACTACAATCCGTATTTTCTGTCCAGGTGCCACTTTCTGTATGTCACTTTATACAACCAGGTCTTTTGCTTCCACGTATATAGCTTGATCCCAAAAATCTCTGTGCGACATTTGCCTGAGTCGCAGTCAAAATAGCCACCGTCTGCAGGGTGTCAGTTAGCTCTACGATAGTTTCTGCACGTCACGTTCCAAAAAAAAAACTAAAAAAAAAAAATATAAAAAAAATAGTTTTTTTGTTGTTTTAGCTCAATGATACAAATCCATTTCACACAGCTGCGTGGAACCATTCTGTGTGTCACAGTTCAGTACACTCATTACAATCTGTATTTTCTGTCCAGGTGACACTTTCTGTACGTCACTTAATACAACCAGGTCTTTTGCTTCCACGTATATAGCTTGATCCCAAAAATCTCTGTGCGACATTTGTCTGGGTCGCAGTCAAAATAGCCACCGTCAGCAGGGTGTCAGTTAGCTTTACGATAGTTTCTGCACGTCACGTTCCAAAAAAAACAAAACTAAAAAAATATATATATAAAAAAATATCTAAAAAAATAGTTTTTTTTGTTGTTTTAGCTCAGTGATACAAATCCATTTCACACAGCAGTGTGCAACCATTCTGTGTGTCACAGTTCAATACACTCACTACAATCCGTATTTTCTGTCCAGGTGACACTTTCTGTACGTCACTTAATACAACCAGGTCTTTTGCTTCCACTTATATATCTTGATCCCAAAAATCTCTGTGCGACATTTGTCTGGGTCGCAGTCAAAATAGCTACCGTCAGCAGGGTGTCAGTTAGCTCTACGATAGTTTCTGCACGTCACGTTCCAAAAAAAACAAAACTAAAAAAAAATATATATAAAAAAATATATATATAAAAAAAATAGTTTTTTTGTTTTAGCTCAGTGATACAAATCCATTTCACACAGCAGTGTGGAACCATTCTGTGTGTCACAGTTCAGTACACTCACTACAATCCGTATTTTCTGTCCAGGTGACACTTTCTGTACGTCACTTCATTCAACCAGACTGAACAAGTTTGTGGGTTTCAGTACAGCAGGCCCATTTATTTTTTATTTTTTATATAATACACTTATATACAGAATATGTTGAACCCCAGGGCTAAGGGTCGGGGGCGTGGGCATTCAATTACTGCAAGGGGCAGAGGCCGTGGTCCTGGGCAGGGTGAGACAGTACCTGCTGATGAGGGAGCAGGGGAACGCCACAGAGCTACACTCCCTAGCTTCATGTCTCAACTTACAGGGACACGGGGTAGAGGACTGTTGAAACCACAACAGTGCGAACAGCTGATCTCGTGGATTGCGGACAATGCTTCAAGTAATTTGTCCACCAGTCAGTCTTCCACGCAGTCCACCCATGTTACCCAAGGGAGCACTCCTCTGGCTCCTCCACCTCAACCTCCTTCCCCCCAGTCTGCCCACTCCCAGGAAAATTTGGAATGCGATCCGGCATACTCTCAGGAACTGTTTTCTGGACCCTTCCCAGAGTCACAAACCACTTCTCAGGTTGCTGCTGACCTCGTTCCCGATGCCCAAGTTTTCCAACTGTCGCAGTCTGTGGGTGATGATGATGATGATGACAATGTTGACTTAGTGGAAGAAGTGTGTAAAGAGGTGTAGGACGATGAGGAGACACGGTTGTCAGACAGTGGTGAAGTTGTTGTCAGGGCAGGAAGTCCGAGGGGGGAGCAAACTGAGGAATCGGAGGATGACGAGGTGACTGACCCAAGCTGGGTTGATAAGCCGAGTGAAGACAGTGCTTCTGAGGCGGAGGCGAGTGCTGCGCCAGAACTGGTTGGAAGAGGCAGTGGTGTGGCCAGAGGGAGAAGCAGGGCCAGAGCTGGTGCATCAGCAGCAACTGTTTCACGTAGTGAAGCTCACGTGGCGAGGCCTAGATGTTCGCAAGTCTGGAGGTTCTTTAAAGAAAGTGAGGATGACCGACGGACTGTAGTGTGCAACCTGTGCCACACCAGGATCAGCAGGGGTGCCACCACTACTAGCCTAACAACCACCAGCATGCGCAGGCATATGAGTGCTAAACACCCCACTCAATGGAACCAAGGCCGTTCACCACCTCCTGCGGGTCACACCACTGCTCCTTCCCCTGTGTCACTCGCTGCCTCTGCTAGTCAACCCCCTGCCCAGGACCCTGGCACGAGCGCTTCCCACCGGAAAACCACACCTTCGCCTCCACGATCCTCCACAGTGTCCACCAATGTGTCCCAGTGCAGCGTTCAGCTGTCTTTACAGCAGACGCTGGAGCGCTAGAGGAAATACAGTTCCACCCACCCACATGCCCAAGCCCTCAACGTCCACATCTCTAAATTGCTGAGCCTGGAGATGCTGCCCTATAGGCTGGTAGAGACCGAGGCCTTTCGCAATCTCATGGCAGTGGCTGCCCCTCTGTATTCGGTCCCCAGCCGCCACTATTTTTCCCGATGTGCCGTCCCAGCCCTACACCAGCACGTGTCAGAGAACATCATCCGTGCCCTAACCAATGCTGTTTCTGAGAAGGTCCACCTAACCACGGACACGTGGACAAGTGCTGCCGGGCAGGGACACTATATCTCACTGACGGCACATTGGGTTAACTTGGTGGAGGCTGGGACCGAGACTGATCTGGGGCCGCTCATGTACTGCCCACACCGAGCATTACGGGGCCTACCTCGGTCACGGTCTCTCAGACGTACTATGTCTCCTCCTCCGACCCCTCCTCCTCCTCCACCTCCCCCTCCGAATTACCATCCGTGGGCACGGCGCCTTCAGTCGGTAGCTCTAGGCGCAGCAGCAGTGCCGTAGGTAAGCGCCAGCAGGCGGAGCTCAAACTGCTGAGCTTAGGTGACAAAAGGCACACCGCCCAAGAGCTGTTACAGGGCATCACGGCGCAGACCGATCTGTGGCTGGCACCGCTAAACCTCAAGCCAGGCATGGTTGTGTGTGACAATGGGCGTAACCTGGTGGCGGCTCTGCAACTCGGCAGACTGACACATGTGCCATGCCTGGCCCACGTGTTCAATCTAATAGTTCAGCGGTTCCTCAAGACATACCCAAATCTGTCTGATTTGCTCACCAAGGTGCGCCGCATCTGTGCGCATTTCCGCAAGTCGACCACAGATACTGCCACTCTCAGGGCAGCGCATCGCCGCCTACAACTGCCCGCTCACCGACGTGCCCACGAGATGGAATTCAACATTAAACATGTTATCCAGAGTTTACCAGCAGCGCAGAGCGATTGTAGACTGCCAGATGTCAACTTCCACCAGAACTGGTAGTCAGGTCAGTCAGATTCCTCAAGTCTACAATGAGGAGAAGGCCATGGATGTCTGATATCTGCCAGGTGTTGAGCAACTTTGAGGAGTCAACACAGATGGTCAGCGGCGATGCCGCCACTATCAGCCTCACCATCCCGCTGCTTTGCCTGCTCAGTATCAAGTCGGATGCTTTGCACTTGTCACAAGAGACGGTGGAGGAAGATATGTCGCTTGATAGCCAGAGCACCCTCCGGTCTGTTTCTCAGCGCGTATCGGAGGAGGGGGATGAGGATGAGGAGGAAGAGGAGGAGAATGTCGGCGAGACAGTAGAGGGTACCAGTGCTCAGTCCTTAACTCTTGAGCGTGTATGGGCTGAAGAGGAGGACTTGGAGGAGGAGGAGGAGGAGGAAATGGAGAGTCAGGCCAGTGAGAAGAGGGAATTCTTACGTGTTGGGACTCTGGCGCACATGGCAGACTTCATGTTAGGCTGCCTATCCCGTGACCCTCGCGTTAGAAGAATTTTTTCAAACACCGATTACTGGGTGTTCACTCTCCTGGACCCACGGTACAAGCAGAACCTTTCCACTCTCATCCCTGCAGAGGAAAGGCGTATGAGAGTGAATAGATATCAACAGGCCCTGGTGCACAAGCTGAAACAATCCTTCCCATCTGACGCTGCTAGCGGCAGAGGGCATGGTTCTGTGGGCCAAGTAGCGGGGTAGAGGAGGCGAGCAGGCAGCTTGTCCAGCACTGGCATGGGAACGCTCTCCAAGGCCTTTGCCAGTTTTATGTCACCCCAGCAAGACACTGTCACCTGTCCCCAGTCTAGGCAGAGTAGGGGGGAGCTGTACAGAAAGATGGTGAGGCAGTACCTAGCTGACCATACCAACGTCCATAGCAATTACTCTGCTCCATACAACTACTGGGTTTCAAAGCTGGACACGTGGCCTGAACTGGCGCTGTACGCCTTGGAGGTGCTGGCCTGCCCTGCCACTAGCGTGCTGTCAGAGCGGGTATTCAGTGCAGCTGGTGGCATCATCACCGATAAGCGTACACGCCTGTCAACTGACAGCGCTGACAGGCTGACGCTTATTAAAATGAACAAAGCCTGGATTTCACCGGAATTCAAATCTCCTCCGGGGGAGAGCAGCTAAAGATTAACATTACTTATGTATCCGATTCCTCTTCTCTACTCCTCCTCCTCCTCCATGTCGTCTTTGCCTAACGCTGACCAAAAAAACGCCATTTTTTAGAGGTCCAACTGGCACTCTTTTACCACAATTTTTTCGGAGGTCCACCTACAGGCCCTCTCTCCAAACAATTTTTCCAGAGGTCCACCTACAGGCCCTCTCTCCAAACAATTTTTCCGGAGGTCCACCTACAGGCCCTCTCTCCAAACAATTTACGTCTTTTTCCTAGCTTTCTCTCTCTCCAAACTATTTTTCCGGATAGCTGCCATATACGGTAATAAACTGAGAAGAATACAGAGAACACATGCTACACTTGATCAAGCTCATAATTTACGACTGTACCGGTTGATGCTAAATTTTTAAGTTGGGGTCCTGCGTCGTCATTCACTGAATTTCACTGATCTCCTCAACGTTTCCTCAAAGAACCGAAAGACCATTGTGGAGAGAGCGGCACAGCTCGCCATCAAAGTGATGAACCCCAACGCCAGACTGCGCAGCGAAGAGAACGAATAAATATCTCTGTGGTTATTTGTGCTAAATAAAAGTTAAATAAACAAAAAAAAAAAAAATTGATCTGTTCCTGTGCCTGATCCACCCAAGTTGAATCTGTCCCATCATGAGAAAGTCCCCCCAAGCAGTCCCCACTGTAACTTGCTTACCATACAACTACCTCACCCCCCCGACACCTGTGTCTCGCCATTGTCCACCACCTCCTCAGACAACACTGGTAAATCCACACTATCAGCACACGGAGACTGCAAAAGGTCTTGCGAATTGGGGCAGAGAATGTTCTGGGGTAGCACATCAGAGAAGGGGTGACTATGGGGTTCCAGGGAGTACGTGACCACATGCAATCTCCATCTAAAAAGTCATACTGAGGCTCACCACCATGCTTTACACTGCAATCTTATTGAAAGACAGACAATCAGGGGTTCACCGCCAAGTTGTCAGGCATCATTTTTAAGTGGGTCACCATTACTGTGTCCCTGAAAATTGGCGGTGATGGACCTTCGTTGCACCTAGTTGGGTGCTTCCCTAACATGTGATGGGCATGTGCCTCGCCTTTCTTGGTCTGGGTGAGCACAATTGCCATAAGGGTAACCACCAGGCTGTTGCCTGACAATTTGGGGTAATGATGGGATTAGGCAGCCTCAGAGGCATCCGTGCATGCTGCCCCTGCTGTTTCCTGTCCATTTCCGTGGTGTTTCCATCATTTTCTGAGGTTCCCAGGTTTTCACCCAGCCTTCCCTAGGCAGAGCCTTGGTCCCCTGCAAAAAATGCTCGAGTCTCCCATTGACTTCAATGGGGTTCGTTATTTGAAACGAGCACCCGAGCATCGGGAAAAGTTCGACTCAAATAACGAGCACCCGATCATTTTAGTGCTCGCTCATCTCTAGTTTGCGCATTCTAAATATTTGACAGTCGATGAAATTTTTCTGATCATAAACTTAATAAAAATCTGTACTACTGTACTTGTGACAAACTTGCATATATACCATTTAATATGTGCAAGGCGAGCAGTAAGGAACAGGGAAGTGGGCTTGCTGCTGATGGTGCACACAGAGGCCATGACTCTGGGCGTGGTGAAACTGCTGGCAGAGTACAAGAAACAAAGTCATCCAAAACTCCTAGCTTCATGTCCCAGTTTGCAGGGCGGCGCAAGACAGGTTCTTGTTAGGTCAACATGTCAGGAGGAGAATCAGAGTGAGGTTAATTTTTAGTTTAAAAAATTAGGGGTGAGGGCCTGCTGGTGAACCTCTTAAATATTTAAAGGCGAGGGCAGCCTAATAAGCAGTTTGATATGATGGAGGAAGAGGAGGAAGAGGACGAGAAGAGGAAGGGGTGAATGGAAATACAGTGAATTCAATACACCTTAAAAGCCACATTTAAAGTTCCTTTATGTTCAGCCGCTTTCCTCTGGTGGGGTAGCGAAGTCAGGGGCAATCCAGGTCTAGTTCATTTTGATTAGCGTCAACCTGTCAGCATTTTCAGTTGACAGGTGGATGCGCTTAGCAGTCATCATGCCCCCAGCGACACTAAATAACCGCTCCGACAAGACGCTGGTGGCAGGGCAGGCCAGCACCTCCAAGGCGTAGAGCGCCAGTTCATGCCATGTGTCTAGCTTAGACACCCAATAATTATAAGGCACAGAGGGCTCGCTGAGGATGTTGACACGGTCAGCTAGGTACTCCTTTACCATTTTCTAAAACTTTTCCCTCCTTGTGACACTAGGCCGCTTATCAGAACCTTTTCCACATGCAGAGCTGTCCGCCTTTATTGTGAGCAGTGAGCTTTTTAGTAGAACCAGAAGTGGGATGGCTACGCTGATAATAACATTATTGCCGCTCACCATCTGTGTAGATTCATCAAAGTTGCGTAAAACCTCACAGAGGTCAGACATCAATGCCCACTCGTCACTTGTGAAGAGCGGAAGCTGACTGGAAAGGCGCCGACTGTGTTGCAGTTGGTATTCAATTACTGGTCTCTGCTGCTCACAAAGCCTGTCCAATATGTGGAAGGTGGAGTTCCAGTGCGTGCTCAGGTCACCCAGCAGTCAGTGAGCTGGCAAGTGTAAGTGCTGCTGCAGCGTTGCCAGACCGGCGGAAGCTGTAGGTGACTTTCGGAAATGGGAGCACAGGCAGCTCACCTTCACCAGAAGCTTAGGCAAATTGGGGTAGGTTTTGAGAAACCGCTGAACCACTAAGTTGAAGCAGTTGTTTGGCCTGAGAGAGACTCCTGTTCGTCCTTCCTGTTGAAGGAACAGGTAGACTCATTCCTATCATTAGTTCCAGGGTCCTATAGGGTCAGTTTGGTTTAGGTTCCTGTGTATGAACTCGCCTACCTTTGAGGCCTGTTCATACTGGTAGTCAGTCAGGATTAGAGTCAGGGTTTCCTTTAGGAGGTGTCCATCTTCCTTCCTTAGTTTCCAGGCCTAATCTCCTTTCCCTCCTATGGTCTGTGTGGTTTTCCCCCCACACCTGAGCGTGACAGTATGTGTGTGAGCTTGCCGAGCTCCAAAGCCACCACCAAATTGCGGCCGTTATCAGACACAACCATGCCTGGCTGTAGATTGAGTGACGAGAGCCACAGCTCAGCCTGGTCCCTTATACCCTGCCACAGCTCTGTGGCGGTGTGCTGTTTGTCACCTAAGCAAATAACTTTCAGCACACTTCCACTTCCCCACTGCAGTGCTACACTGCTTCCAGCTACTGACTGAAGTCTGACTGGTGCTGCAAGATGAGAATTCTGAGGTGGAAGTGGAGGAGGAGAAGGAGGGGTTGCAGCTGCTAATGTAGGTGGTGGCGGAAATCCTGATGGAAGTAGGGCCCGCAATCCTTGGTGTCGGTAGCACCTGTGCCATCCCAGTGTACAACTCGCTCCCAGCCTCCACAATGGCTAGGTACTCAGTAACGAGGGACAGCCACCACCATCAGACTGCAAAAAGCCTCAGTGTCCACAAGCTTAAACGGCAACATTTCCAGGGCCAGCAATTTGTAAAGGTGTGCATTTAGTGCTATGGCCTGTGGGTGGGTGGCTGGGTATTTGCGCTTTCTTTCAAAGGCCTGGGGTATGGACATCTGTACGCTGTGCTGGGACACAGAAGTGGATGTGCTCGCTGATGGTGCTTGCAAAAGTCCAGGTGTAGGGCGGGAGGCATCTGGGCCTGTGTCTTGGACAGGGGATTGGCTAGTGGTGTGACCCACCGACCCCTGATTGTGGACCCAGGCGTTTGGCCCACCTATCAGGGTGCTTTGCTGCCATGAGGATCGTGCTGGTGGTGGTCAGGTTGCTAGTGTTCATGCCCTTGCTCATTTTGGTATGGCACAGGTTGCAAATGACAATTCTTTTATCGTCAGCACTTTCCTCAAAAAAGCGCCAGACTGTGGAACACCTACCCCTTGGCAAGGGAGATTGCCGCAAGGGGGGGCTCCGGGGAACAGTTGTGGGCCTGTTTGGCCTGCCTTCTCCCTTTTGCCACCCCACTGCCTCTCCCAGCCTGTTGCGGTGCTGCAAATCCCTCCCCCTCTGTACTGCTGTCCTCGCTCTGCTTGCCACCTTCCCAGGTTGGGCCAGTGATTTCATCGTCCACCACCTCCTCTTCCACTTCTTCACTCTGGTCCTCCTCCTGACATGTTGACCTTGAGTGCTGCTGACACTCAAAAACATTATGGGTGAGTGCCTGTTGCTGATCTGACCATGTAAAATATTAGAGGTGAGGGCCTGCTACTACTTGCACTTTATATACGAGTAAATATATGTTTCCTAACAATATTTCCTCTAAAATCGATGTTATATTTGGTTTTGGGGGGTATTCTTGTCATTCCGTAAAAGTGGCGTAATACTCGGACAACATTGTTCCCAGCAGCGACTTTGGAGTCCATGATGCATCCAGACTTCCTCCTTATGCTGTTCCCAAACCATTTCAGTGGTGTTTCCACCATTTTCTGACCTTTTCCAATGAACTAGACACCCTCCCCTCTTCAGAGCAGGGGGTGCCTGGTTTAGTGCTCGGGTTCTCCCATTGACTTCCATTGTGCTCGGGTGCTCGGTCGAGCACTCGAGCACCGGCTAGTGTTCGACCCAAGCACCCGAACACTACAGTGCTCCATCATCACTAGTTATTATATGCCCATTTCCTGGAGATTTGGAGTAACTTCAAATCATGACTATTCTGGCTATGAAACAATTTATTTTTTAAGTCTGCAAACCTGATTTGAAACAAACTTCAAGAAATTAACTAATTCTTATTTTACTCACTTTAATAGCGTTCATATATTCAGCAGTGCTTTACCGACATTGTCATCCCTTTCTGTCCCTAATGGAACTCACAACCTATGTTTCCTATCAGTATGTCTCTGGAGTGTTTTCCTAACACAAACATAGGAAAAACATATATGCAGATATTGTCCTTGGTCATGATTTAAACCTAGCACACAAGTGTTGTAAGGCACCAGTGAGCCACCATGCTGCCCACATATATACATATACCAGTATTCTTTCCAAAACGAATCATCTCACGCCACCAGCTGTAATATTGCTGTTCAAAGTTATTGCTCATTCTTTTTAAACAAGTGATAAAGCATAATTTAGATAATAGCAAAACCAGCATTTCATCTGCACATAGTTCTTTCCAGATGATTATCCTTTATCACTTAACTAGCTTAGAGGCCTTTGTCGAGTTCTAGGGGGGGTAGTCTTTTTCATTGTAGACAAGGCCGCTCTGAGTTTTTTTGGGAAAAAAATATATGCAAATTTGCATTTCTTCCATCTCTTGACATCAGATAGGCTTAGTTTTATTTTCCTTTTGTAAGGAAAGCTAATTTACATATTGTTGGGTTTCTGGAAAAGATATTCAAATTAGATATCCTTCCAAAAGGAAAATAAAGTTAAGCCTGTGTGATGCCAGCAGAAGTAAGATATGATAACCCAGCAGCATGTCCTGATTTACAATATCTCTCTCTCTCTCTCTCTCTCTCTCTCTCTCTCTCTCTCTCTCTCTCTCTCATCTATTGTTTTAGGAAACCAGAGAGTGTTATATACCTATTTTCAGGCCAATTTGGGCATAATTTATTCAGAGCCAAATTTTTTGAAAAATTTCCGGAATCCTACACCAAAAAAAAACGAAAGAAATTCACTCATCTCTAGTGTTTGTGCAGCAGAGGGTTGGAGGGATTTTATGACATCTCATTGACCCAATAAATGGGATCCCAGTGGTGGCAATAATGTCACATTCTGTAAAGGGTGAGATCACACAGTATAGTTGCAAAATGCACTGACATGCAGTCTGACCACATGAGGGTGAGCCAGAAATAAGTGCACAAGTAATGGGTTGGGGTGTGTAGGGGGCTGAAGACATACCTCTTGCTCAGAGGCCCTTTGGAGGATTTACACTGCATGTGTAGGCTAGTCCTATATGATTTCTGACTTTCATTGTGAATATATGAAATTAACATAAATGCCATTGTAACTCTCTGTAATAAAAGTTTGTTTCTACTGTATGTTATTTTTTATCTGTTTAAATGCACTTATTGTTGCTTAAATGTGGGGTATCGCATTACTAAGAGCTAACTTTTGTGAAGATGCTTTTCCTTGGAATAGTTAAGTGTCCAAATTATGCAAAAGTGTACATGTTTAATATTGGATGAAGCGTTCTGATTGCATACAGCAGAGGAACTAAACTGGCGGGCCACAATCCAAATCCTGACCACAGTTGCCAGCTGTCTGTAGCCCTGCATATCCCGCATTCAACTGTATCTCCGTCGTCAGGATGCAGATACAGTTGAATACAATGGAGAAGCACGGAGCCATTAGCACCATCTGTGCAGTAGACAGAGCAACACAAAGCAGAGTAGGCATGGGGTAGGTAAGTATTCTAACTGGAGGCACAACTTTGTGAGGCTGGCCATCTAGGGGGCATAACTATGTGATGGGCCCTCTAAGAGGGCATAACTGTGAGGCAGCCACTAAGGGCCCGTTCACACGACCGTGTGAATGGATCTGCATCTATTCCGCAATTTTTTGGAATGAATGCAGCCCTGTTCAATTCAATGGCCGGCATGGGATCTTGCCGAGCCGCGGCTCCGCAAGATAAAATAGAACATATCCTATTCTTATCCGCAATAGCGCACAAGAATAGGCATTTTGAACTGGGTACCGGGCTGTGTGTTCCGCAAATTGCGGATCCGCAATACCACGGCCATCTGAACGGCCATTAAAGGTGGTATAACTCTGAGAGGGGGCACTAAAAGGGGTCTAATTATGAGGGGGTATTACTGTGTGGGGCCATCTAAGGGGGTACAATCTATCAGGGGGCCATCAAGGTGTGTTATGGGCCACCTAAGGGGTCAAAGCTATAAGAAAGGGCATCACTTTGTGTTGTCCTTGCTTAGATTGTTTTGCATCTCAGACCTTCACACTACAGCAAACCCAGGTATGTGAACCTTTACAAAAAACACTTCACTATCCCTGGTTTACAGGCTTGTGCACCATATCATTTCTTTTGCACTATGTTTTTGAACTGATTTACCAATAAGCAGATCCTACTCAATTACATGGGACAAATTGCTACCACAGTGCATTATGTTCATATGCAGTCATGAAATCACGTGTAGATGAGACCAACAAAGTATTTGCTGAGAACATATGTTTTTGCATAATGAATCGCTATATTTTTAAAATACATAGGAGGAGATTTATCAAGACTGGCATTTTACACACCAGCTTTAATCTCTCCTCTGCAGGCATCAGATGAGACACAATTATTAAGAGGCATACCTGTCTAGATCCATGTGCCAAAGTGAAGCTCTTCACCAGCAAGGGAGCTGATGTGCATTGTAGCTTAAATATAACCCATTTTCCTGGCATAGATTATACTAAATGTGATGGGCTGCCTACAGTGGCTCCACAGCACTCACTACTTTGAAAAGTGGCGAGTAGCGCATAACTCCCCCCCCCCCCGCAAAAAAAAAAAAAAATACTATGTATTCCAGTGTGAAAAGCGATTTAGATTATTTATATATAGATATATATAGATATATATATATATATATATATATATATATATATATATATATAATCCCAGAAGTAAAACATGTGTGACATTCCCTTGTGATGAACTCTTCATGGCATTGTCTATGTCCATTCTCCAGGTGTCAACAATACATTCAAGACAAAACTTGGACTCATTGTTGATTGGGCTAGACCTCCATTCCAGTGTCATTTGCCAACTTGCTGTGCACCATGATAGCCTTTGAGAGTGGTGGCATTAAGTCAATGGATTACCTATAGCTGGATGTCTAGATAATAGCCCAATGTCATTCACATGCTTTCTGATAGTTTGTGTAGACACTGCTTGCTACCCTAGGCTTGATATGCAATGTCCAATTTCACTTGTAATACAGAGTGGATTACTATGCGCCATTCTTCTAATCAAATGATCCATCCATACTAAGTCAACAGTGCTGACATCTCAGCCTTAGCACGCAGCTATCTGCCAGATTGATAAACCAAGGTATCTGTTTAAGGATTCCATACCTGTGTTTGCAACAAGTGGCAATAATTGGCATATCGACAAAGAGAAGGCATTGCACAATTATCCCACACGATCTGATTTTTCAAGTTTCACGTGGCTAAATAATCTTCCTTTCAATCCCCCCTCCCACATGCCACAGATTGGACCAAGGTGCTTGTAAATTTAATAATTTGCAGATAATATTGAAACCTGCTGCTTCCTCGATTTGCATAACAGAAGGGCTTGGCCACCTTGGTGTTGCAATGTTGAGATGTTGTGTGTGTGTGTATATATAAAAAAATAATAAAAAAATAAATAAATATATATATATACTAGCAGAAAGACCCGGCTTCGCCTGGGTATATTTCATCTATTTATTTAATGTTTCTGTGTGTCATTGCAGAGAGAAAGTCAATGCAGCTGACAGAAATTGACTTTTACCTTCATTTTTTCAATCCCTATTGGCTGCGGAGTGGGAGGGGGTGTGGTTTAATGGGACACGGGGGGGGGTTAAGTCCTTCATTTCAGGGTGGCCTGAATTATAGGTTAATGCCATGGTAATTTGAGGAAACACAATGGGTAGCAGTGGAAGAAAACATTGCTTTGCGCGGGTATATTTCATCTATTTCATTTAATGTTTCTGTGTGTCGTTGCAGAGAGAAAGTCATCCTCCCTCCCATCCCTGCAGCTGACAGATGTTGATTTTTACCTTCAATTGTTCAATCTCCATTGGCTGCGGAGTGGGAGGGGTCATGGCCTGACTGAGTCGGGGGCGTGACTTTGCAAGACCTGGGGCAGGGTTTTAAGTCCTTCTTTTGATGGTGGCCAGAATTACAGGTCGATGCCATGGTAATTTATGAGGACACGCCATGGGAAACAGTGGAAGAAAACATTGCTTTGCACGGGTATATTTAATCTATTTCATTTAATGTTTCTGTATGTTGTTGCAGAAAGAAATCCAACTTCCCTCCCACCCCTGCAGCTGACAGAAGTTGATTTTTACCTTCATTTTTTCAATCCCCGTTGGCTGCGGAGTGGGAGGGGGCGTGGCCTGACAGAGTCAGAACGTAGTTTCGCGAGATCTGGGGCGGGGGTCAGAGTGACATGAATTACAGGTCGATGACATGGTAATTTATGGGGTCCCGCAATGGGTAGCAGTGGAAAAAAACATCTTTTATTAGTACTGAATGGTCGTAGTCTAAAATTAGTCAATTTCATCTACGATTTTTGTGTGTCGTTGCAGAGAGAAATTCACCCTCCCACCCCTGCAGCTGATTTTTTTCAATCCCTGTTGCCTGCGGAGTGGGAGGGGGCGTGGCCTGGCAGAGTTGGGGGTGTGGATTTTCAAGATGCTTCGAACGGTTGTAGTCTGAAATTAGTCTATTTCATCTAAAATTTTGTGTGTCATTTCAGAGAGAAATTCACCCTCCCACCCCTGCAGCTGACAGAAGTTTATTTTTCCCTTCATTCTTTCAATCCCTGTTGGCTGCGGAGTGGGAGGGGGCATGACCTGACAGAGTTGGGGGTGTGGCTTAGCAAAGCGCTTCGCATAGGTGATTTAATCTATTTCATTTAATGTTTCTGTGTATCGTTGCAGAATGGCTGCAGAGTGGGAGGGGGCGTGGTCTGACAGAGTTGGGGGCGTGACTTAGCAAGACGCTTCGAACAGTTGTAGTCTATAATTAGTCTATTTTATCTAAAATGTTTGTGTGTCGTTGCAGAGAGAAATTCACCATCCCACCCCTGCAGCAAACAGAAGTGTATTTTTACCTTTATTTTTTCAATCCCCGTTGGCTGCGGAGTGGGAGGGGGCGTGGCCTTACAGAGTAGGGGCGTGGCTTAGCAAAGCGCTTGGCATAGGTGCATTTAATCTATTTCATTTAATGTTTCTGTGTGTCGTTGCAGAATGGCTGCGGAGTGAGAGGGGGCGTGGCCTGATAGAGACGGGGCGTGGCTTAGCAAAAGGCTTCGAACAGTTGTAGTCTATAATTAGTCTATTTCATCTAAAATTTTTGTGTGTCGTTGCAGAGAGAAATTCACCCTCCCACCCCTGCAGCAAACAGAAGTTTATTTTTACCTTAATTTTTTCAATTCCCATTGGCTACGGAGTGGGAGGGGGCGTGACCTGACAGAGTCGGGGGCGTGGATTAGCAAGACGCTTCGCATGGGTGGATTTAATCTATTTTATTTAATGTTTGTGTGTGTTGTTGCAGAAAGAAAGTCAACCTCCCACCCATCCCTGCAGCTGACAGAAGTTGATTTTTACCTTTATTTTTTCAATCTCTGTTGGCTGCGGAGTGAAAGGGGGTGTGGCCTGACGGAGTTGGGGGTGTGGCTTAGTGAGACCTGGGGCGGGGGTTTTAAGTACTTCTTTTAGGGTGGCCTGAATTAAAGGTCAATACCATGCTTATTTATGAGCCCACGCAATAGGCAGCAGTGGAGGAAAACATCTTTTATTACTACTGAACTGTAGTAATAGAAAAACACATAAGTTATATTTATGGTAACCGGAATACCTTTAACAGTGTCAGTAAATAGAAATGGATGAGATCCTCAGCTGCTGATAATTACCTGGTTGTTATGGAAACCTGCCCTCCCTGTGTGGCTTTGCAGAGAATGGCAGTTGGAGTTTAAAACCAAAGCTCCCAGTTGTAATGTTGGCAAATGGAGATCATATTTTGGGAATATCTCGGGAACGGTACGTCCTAGAGAGATGAGACCTGGTCTAAAACCTTCCCGGACACCTGATGTACCTGTGTGCCGAATTTGGTGAAAATCGGTCCAGTAGTTTGGTCGCGCATAGAGAACAGACAGACAGACAGACAGAAATTAATTTTTATATTATTAAGAGATACACACCATATTTTTCCTTTATAAAAAGCACCCGATGATAAGACGCAGATTTTAGAGTAGGCAAATAGGAAAAAAATATTTTTCGTCAGACCTCATATCAGAACCTCATATCAGACCCACCATAAATTTCAGGACATCACATCAGACCCCCATATCATCTCTCCATGTCAGACCCCCATAAGACCCCCATATCAGCCCTCCATGTCAGCCCCCCATCAGACGTCAGATCAGCCCACTTAAAGGGAACCTGTCATCAACTTTATGCTGACCTCACTGAGGGCAGCATAAAATAGTGACAGAAATGCTAATTTCAGCGGTGTGTCACTCATGAGCTAAAGAATAGTGGTTGCTGAGAACCAGCATCGTAATCATTATAGCTCAGGCCTTGAAAAGAGTCAAATTTCACTTGTAATACATTGTCCAATTTCACTTGTAATACAGAGTGGATTACTATGCGCCATTCTTCTAATCAAATGATCCATCCATACTAAGTCAACAGTGCTGACATCTAAGCCTTAGCACGCAGCTATCTGCCAGATTGATAAACCAAGGTATCTGTTTAAGGATTCCATACCTGTGTTTGCAACAAGTGGCAATAATTGGCATATCGACAAAGAGAAGGCATTGCACAATCATCCCACACGATCTGATTTTTCAAGTTTCACGTGGCTAAATAATCTTCCTTTCAATCCCCCCTCCCACATGCCACAGATTGGACCAAGGTGCTTGTAAATTTAATAATTTGTAGCATCGTAATCATTACAGCTCAGGCCTTGAAAAGAGTCAAATCTACCTGAGAAGAGTCATGGTTATTCATAATCTCCTGCTCTCCCCGCCCATCTGCTGATGATTGGCAGTTCTCTCCTAGAGAGAAAGGGAGAAAACTAGGTAGAAGCCTGTCAGTCATCAGCAGGTGGGCTGGAGAGCAGGAATTCATGAATAACCAGGACTCTTCTCAGGTGGCCCTGACTCTTTTCCAGGCCCAGTCTGCAATGATTGTGATGTTGGTTCTCGGCAACCACTTACTTTTAACTTTTAAATGACAGACCGCTGAAATCAACTCATCTGTCTCTACTTTATTCTGCTGTTAGTATGGGCAGCATAAAGTTGATGACAGGTTCCCTTTAAGATGCTTTATAAGATGCACGGCAATTTCCCCCTACTTTTTTTTTGGAGGGGAGTGCGTCTTATAAAGCGAAAAATACCGTATATATATATATATATATATATATATATATATATATAGTATCATGAAGTCATTTTAGCTTCATCAAAGATGAACTTACAATTTACTGGCAAGAAAAATGACAGCATGAGAAATCATTATTTTTTAAAGTAATAAAAATAACAACAAAAATAAAAATAACAATAACACCATCTTGGTAATAGCAAAAAAAAAAAATACTATTTTGTTTGGCCTTCAAATTTTGGAAACAAACAAGACAGACAGACATAAAATTACTAACACAGCTAGTAGCCACTTACTAGAACTGCATTTCCCCTATATTGTAGGAGAAGAAAATTAAACACCAAAGGCTTTACTTTCCACGTTAAGTGCATATTGAAGATTTAAGTAGCAATTAAGGTTGTAGAAGAAGATGGGAAAACAGCACGTTTATTTCCAGTTGGGGGAAAAAATAACAAGAAACATCAATTAGGAGAATAGAGCAAAGTTTAAAACAAATTGAAATATTTCAAACCATGTTTCAGTAAGGAAAAACAGTGCTGAGAGCATTTCAATACTTGTAAGAGAGAAATTACTGTAACACGCTGTTTACATAGCAAAAATCTGAGGAAATTATGCTGTCACACTGACATCTGTAGAAGATGGACGATTTTAAAATTACACCGTTCAACACCTTTAATGATTTGTAACACAAGAGGTGTGGCTATTCCTATTAAATGTGTTGCCAAATCAATAAAAGGCATAATTGGAGTTGTTAGAGCAAATTATAGCACCACCGTTATGTTGCAATACAATGTTCCGTTGTAAACTGCTATTACAAGCAAAGCTGTATTTCTCTCATATTTGGCTGTTTTGAAATGAGTTGGCATTTTGCTCCATAATAGTTCCTCTTTCTTTTATAGAGCTTTCACTTTTACTTTCGTCTTTTGTAAAGCCTATAATTTCCGATCTCTTCCTATTTCTAGGCATGTTTTGAAAGTTGTATGGAGCTGGTGTAATAGCTATAATGTTGTCGACTACATTGCTTAACCACTTGAATGCCATTCTTGGCACTCTAGAATTCCCCTATTGAATTTTATTGTATTTACAGGGCACCCACTGAACAGTAAATGTAAAGATGTCTTTTGGAACTGTTAATTAACATGTTAATGTCAACCTTTTGCATTAAACTTGCTACAAGCCCACAGGGGGAGAGCCAGGAAGGGGGAGGGGGAGGGTGGTAGTTGTAAGACTGATGGAGGTTCACAGTGACTGTCCTCACTCAAACACTCCCTGGGGCCATGCAGTGAATGGAGTGCACACTATTTCTTCCCTTGGGCACACTCTGTTAGTTAGATAGGTACAAGGAAGTAGGGCAGATGACCAGGCCCTTTGGTTGCTATAAATAAAGTCTCCCTTTACTGAATTGATAATGTTAGTAATAGTAGTAGTAGTAGAAGTAATACAAATAGTAGCAATAGGCACAGTTCCAAAGTATATTGCAATATAATTTTTTCCCAATAGCTGTGGTATAGGCAGCAACAATGATGAGAGTAATCCTCCCTGAGTCTCACGCCAAGTTCACTTTGCAATCTTTCCAAATAATCACAGATATGAAATTCAGTTCTCATTAAAGGGGTTGTCCCATGAAAAATATTCTACAGTTTTCAAACCACCACCTGTATGTGAATACTTTTGTAATTGCATGTAACTAAAAATGTTGTATAGCTACTTACTGAGTTATTCAATAAAATGTATCTTTATAGTGCCACTTCATTTATTTCTTTGACAGGCTCATTAAGAAGGCCGCACATGCTCAGTTTCATCTTTCAATTGCCTCCTGAGCTGTGATAGGCAGAGCATGGACATGCCACCTGAGAAACAGCGACTGTTATGCATGGTAACATCTGATTCTTCCCCATTTACTTGACTGTCTGAAATTCACTATTTCTGTCACAGTGTTGTTCAGTGTAACACAACCTTAATGTGTAGGCTGGCTGGTAGAGCTTCGATTTGGATGCTTTCCCAAATTTTCCCAAAAAATTGCTTAATTCAGAATGAATTTGTCCTGAAGCACATTAAAGCAGCTATATCCCGTCGTGCTGGGGGATTGTATCATATGGAGTGAATCATATGGAAAAGAGGTCCTGCATGCAGGACTTTAATGGCCGCTATCACATGGTAAGTATTTGGTAAGTTTTTGCTTCAGTATTTGATCAGTATTGGTAAGGCAAAAACAGGAGTGGGTTCAAAACAGAGATGACACGTGATGGAAATATTTGCAAGTCTTCTGTGTTTTGGACCCACTCCTCCTTTTGGATTCCAAATCATGATTAAATCCTGATACTGACCATGTGATGGAGGCCTTATAGATGCTCCAAAGACAGCATCCAGTGTGTTTTTCATTTTTCACTTCTGATGGATCAGGAGAACAATAAAATAAACGGTGATGTCAACAAGGCCAAACAAGGAACACTAGTAGTCACATAGTGGGGAAGGTAGCAACAGCATGAGGAGTCAACACAATGGCCCAGTCAGAGTGGTGAGGGTAGAAACAGCATGAGAAGTCAATACAGTCGCTCAGTCACAAACATATGAGGGTGACAACAACATAAGGAGTCAACATAGTGGCCCGATCACAGAGAGGGGAGTTGAGGGCAACAGCATTAGCAGTAACAAGACAAGATGGTGGCAATAAGAGAAGATGGTAGCAGAGCCAGCAGGTGTGTGGCATCAGACGGGTGGCTGAAGCATGTGGCCAGAAGTAGCAGGCCATTTGTCACAATGTTTTGGTGTGGTAGCAAACTGCAGTCAGAACATTACTGCCAGAATGATCTAGTCTGATGCATCAGGCACCAATGTGTGAAAATCCTGGCTGAGCAACGCCTGATTCATCTTTATGTAGGTTAATCTCTCAAAATTTTGTTGAAAGGTGAGTTCTCTTTGGGGTATAGTCTTGGATCTTGGATCCGGGGTGACAGGGTATAGTTCAAGTGTGCCACCACCTGCTGGTTGAGGTTCTGCTCCATGTCCTGCTGCTGCTGGTTTCTTCAGTAGGCAGGTGAAGAAACTTGCTCATCACAGACTGGATACTCAAGTTACTGCTGACGGAGTTAGTGCTGCTTCTGCCCCCCTCCAGCAGTCATGGCAGTGGAACATGAGTACAGAGGGTCCCCCCGGTCAGACCTTCGTGAGGTTGGGCAATGGCGAACATAGGCAATGACCAACTGACTAAATAGGATGTCCTTATAGTAATTGAGTTTATCATCCCACTCAAGTGGGATGATACGCAGGTGTTAAAAATAAAAAAAGGACCCCATTTTGGCCCAGTAGCGAGGGTCTAACATTGTGGAGAGCCAGTAGTCATCCCTCTGTCATATAGTAATAATGCAGCTGTCATTGCACAAGCAATTCAGCATGCATCTGGTCAATTGTGCAAGAGACTCGGAGGGACACCCTGCCTCCATCTCCACTGCATACTACCACCTAGTTCTGTATACATTTTCTAGGCGTTAATGTCCTCCTCATCCTCCTTTTTCACCAGTTCAGCCTCCACAGGACTCAGGAGGCCTTGAAATGTAGGCACCCATTCCTTGCCAGCCAGATATATCAGCATCTGATCCAGGACATAAAGGAATATAATGACATCATTCATCCCCTTGTCCTGGCGACTGATAAATAAAGTGGCCTCCTCAAGGGCCTGAGCAAACGACAAGTGTCAGGCATGAGCTACCACTGGCTAACATCAGTTACACTGGGGAGTACCCCTGTCTGCCTGCACCATCAAGAAATCATTCACGGCCTATATATTCGGTCCAACATGTGGAAGGTGGAGATTTAACATGTGGAAACTTCACATATGAGGTGATGTTGGGGAACGCTATTCTGCCTTTGTAGTCTTTCCCTTCTTGTTCCCTGACACTAGAATAGAAAATTGATTGTGACTGTACACTGTTTCTATGATTGTTTTCTGTCAGACACTGCAAGACCCATCCACCCTCATTCACAACCCAACACAGAATGGAATTATGCTCATTCTGCAAAGACATGTCCCTGCCAGCTACAGTACTGCTTGGTTTATCCAGGCTGCCTGTAAGCCTGTGAGCCAATCAGGGCAAGCCCTAGCCCCCCGCTTTCTCTCAGGGTCATGTGAGCATCCTTTTTCCTCACTCGTGCTTTTTCCTCCTGACGTGCAGTAAAATGTGCGAAGAGATGGTGATAAATGTAGACACAACAATCCTTTCCATGAAGAGACCATAGCCCAGAGTATCAACATCTAGGTTGCTGTACGCAACACAAGGTAGAGGGGAAATTATATATTAACTTTTAATGGTGCATGTTAACTGACAATTTTAGGACAATAGAGATCAATTGAGAAAGGCACATTGCTAACTATTCATAGTTGCTATGGTGGCAGCCATGATGTTTGCAAAGTATGCAAACATAATAAACCCAGCAATTAATTTATATCCATTGTCACAGGTATCACATAGGATATCAAAACTTACATTAATTGCAATACATCATATCATACATGAGCTACTGGATCACAGATAGTATATGCAGAGTCCAATATGTGGTAGGTAAATCCTTTCCTTCATTACTTCCTGACATCCACTGTACAGAGGATGTCGGATGTCAGGAGCTGAGTGGGCGCTATAGTTTTACACAGCAGAAACCAGGTGGCAAAATCTGTGATTGGAGACAACTGCAATCATGGACTTTTAAACTCTCAAATGCCGAGGTCACTTGCACCACAGCATCTGAGTGGTAATTTACTTGGAGCACTGCGCTACCAGTTAGAACATGCAGGAGCCGTTCAGTTGCAAAGACAGCCTGGGGACTTCTGAAGGCTCCGATTGCTTACCATAGCAATGTTCCTATCAAGCCCTGCAGGCATGTTTGGAATGTAGTGATTCTGCATAGACTACAATGGTAATTTTTTGCAGTCTATGGCTTAATCAATCAGATAATTTCATGTTAAAGTCCCCTCAGGGAACTACAAATAAATGTAAAAAAGAAGTAAAAAAAAGTATAAAAACATAAATAATAAAAATAACTGCTAATTCAACATTGTTTAGTCACTTGGCCTCACAAATTAAGAGTTTTCCGAGACTCTGGATATTTTATCAGTATCCGATCAGTGGGGGTCCAACACCTAGGACCCGCTGATCAGATGTTTGAGAAGGCAGCTCGCAGTAGCACCACTCGCATTGACTACACATTCATTGGTCACATGGCCTAAACGCAGCTCAGCTCCATAGAAGTGAAAGGAGCTGAGTGTGATACCAAGCACAACCGCTGTACAATGTATGACGGTTGCTAAGCACAGAGAAGGCCACGGAGCTCCCAGGAGCACTGGTGCCTTCTCAAACAACTAATCGGGATGGTCCTGGGTGTCAGAGCCCCTCCGATCAGATACTGATGACCAGTCCTTCAGAATAGGTCATTAGTATTAAAGCCCTGGAAAACTCTTTTAAATACAATCTGCAAAGAGATGTTTCATGTGCAGGGAGGTCAAGTAGAGAGCAGATACAGGCACACAGAATCTGCTCACCTTTCCGTGTTGTGCTAAGAGTACAACACCTTTCCAGGCATAAACAAAGAAAACAAGTTGCACATTATCAGCTCAGGTCCAGTCTCTGGTCTGAGAGTGGCAGATACAGAAGTCTCACTTTCTCACTTTGTCTCACTTTCAGTTGAATATTAATTTGGAGGCAGTGGCGTAGCTAGAACTGACTGGGCCCCACAGCAAATTTTTGTGTGGGTCCCCCCCCCATGACCCTCCTGGCATCGCATTTGTGCATGTAACAGTGGGTTCACATCACGTTTTTCCTATCCATTTGATATTGATAAAAAAGGTACCATATACGCCACCGTATGGATCAGTCTGAGGCATCTCTTAATGTATACATTTTTTGTATACATTAAGCAGATGGGAGAAATGTGATGTGAACCAAGCCTTAGTGCCAGAATAAGCAGCAGGACACAGCAGAGCAGAGAGGCCGCCATGTTCTGACAGCGCACAGCCCGGTCCTGGTGGTCAGCGGTGTGGACTGTTTCCCAAGGATCATTTATTTATTGGGAAATACAGGGCACAGTGTAATATACCGGGATCTATATACTATAAAGATATTAGCCCTACCCTGGAATCATAAGACAATTAGGGGGTCATTTATTAAAACAGAAATATACCTATATTAAGCGTATTTCTGACACAGATTTTGGCGCACAGGTCCTTTGCTGCAATCTGCAACTTTTCCCCACTTATGCCAGGTCTAAAAAATGTGGAGTGGGCAGGAAAGGGGATACAGTTATTGGATAACACCATCATACAGTGACTGGATACTTCCATACAGTGATTGGATAAAACCGCCATACCGTCACTAGATAACACCGCCATACAGTAACTGGAAAACATTGCCATAAAATGATTGCATAACACCACCATACAGTCACCAGATACCTCCATAAAGTGATTGCATAATACCACCATACAGTCACCGGATACCTCCATACAGTGACTGGATAACACCGCCATACAGTCACCGGATACCTCCATACAGTGACTGGATAACACCGCCATACAGTCACCGGATACCTCCATACAGTGACTGGATAACACCGTCATACAGTCACTGGATAGCACCGTCATACAGGGATTGGCTAACGCCGCCATACACTAGATAACACCTCCATACAGTGACTGGATAACACTACCATATAGTCCCCGGATACCTCCATACAGTGACTGGATAACACCTCCATACAGTGACTGGATAACACTGCCATACAGGGACTGGCTAACGCTGTCATACACTAGATAACACCTCCATACAGTGACCGAATAAAAGGGTATAACAGGGCACAGTACAGGAAATGACTAGAAGCACAAGACGGGGTATGATAAGAGGGCACAATGCAGGGTATAAGGGAGCACAGTACGGGGTGGGGGCACAGTCACATGACCCTGAGCCATTAGAAGGACACCACCATAATGAGAGGCAGAGGTGTGAGACAGGGGCCAGGGGCCCTGGATGGACAGGAGGGGTGGACACAGCAAGTAGGTGAAAGGGGCTCTAAGGGGGATTTATACAAGAAGTAGGGGCTGGAGGTCTGTGCAGGGCAGCAATAGGAGAAAGGAAGGTGGAACAGGAGCTCTGGATAAATGAGGGAGGACAGGAGACAGCAGGGGCTCCATGAAGATGAGATAAGAGAAGGACAGGATATGGGGGGGAAAGTGTCATGAAGGCAGACTGCTTTATAAGGCAGTAAAACAACTGAACAGCATGAAGCTGCTGGTACACTACAACACCCAGCAGCAGTTTGAAGACTTCCCTGCCATTACCCCTTCTATCCCCACACAGCAGACTCACTCACCCACTGTCTGCCTCCACACACTTCTTCTCCAGCCCTGCGGTCTCTTTCCTCCTCCAGCAGCACGTCCTGTGTAGAGGGGGCGTGTCTAAGGCTGGTAAGCCAGGTCTGCTCTGCTGGAGTGAATAGGGGTGTGTCTGAAGCTCCGCAGCACAGGAGCTTGTAAGATATCGGCAGGCCTCTGTATGCTGCTACTGCTACTGCTCCCGGGCCCCTTCTGCCCTCGGGCCCCGAAGCAGTGGCTTCCCCTGCTTCCCCGGATGCTACGCCCCTGTTTGGAGGTCTCTCTGGTTCATCTGAAATGAATCCCAAAACAGTAAAATGGATTTGCTCATTCTTAATTTTGACAAACCCGAACATTTTGCAATTCAATATCCACATGTGAAAAACGTGTAATTCAGCCTTCTTTCCAAAAGAATTGTGTTTCACAACCTCAGCATATCCTTTCAGCTCAGCCTTTTAAACATACTTATGTAGCAAAACTAGGAAAATAGCTAAGTCAGCTTCATATCTGCAACTAGCTTTTTAGGACAAAAGCCCTTTACTCAGAGCAAAGCAGCTTTTTTTTAGTTAAGAGGCCTTGAGGGGCCTCTGGATGAGTACTTTTTCTAGTTATTTCAGTTAATATACATGATGACTATTGTAGGCTAGGCAACATTTTGGGTTTCTGGGGAAAATCTATAAAAAACTAGCTGATCTTAGATCTGCTGGCATCAGATAGGTTTAGAAAAGCTAATTGAGTAATTTTCCCAGAAACCCAGGCATATGAATAGTACATGTTCTATAATTTGCAGAACAACAGTACTGATTTGGACAGCACACAGATGACATCCATTTTCTGTCCGCATTTTTTGTGACCCCATAATGACAGGTATTAAAAATATGGTTGTGTACATGAGGCTTAAGACTGGGCCTTCATTGAGAGACTGTATTTACTGAGCCTTTTGCTTTTCAAAAGACTATTGTAACCATTAAAGGGTTTGTCCACTTTTTTTTTCTATTGACCTATCTTCAGGATAACAAAACCAATAGGGATATATGAGGTTAGGTAGTAAGAAATGTATCACACAAAGAAAATCAGATTAAATAATTAATCTTATTAACAAATATTACTTGACATGATTGGCAAACACAAAAATTAAAAAGTAATTAAAAACCAATCAATTATAGTGGTCCAACAACAAGGTACAGATGATAAAGTGTGAGTACATAGATCAATAGTTGACAGTATATCCGCAGCACAACACGTATGGCCATAAGAGTAATTGTTTATACAAAGACCATATAGCCTAATTTACATACAGTGCCATTAATACATAAAAAAATAGAAAAATAGAAAAAGTAGTCAACATACCCACCAGAATAAGTAATACCATTCTTTGTTTGGAGCACCACCATTCCCCAGATACTCAGTATAGGTCATCAATATCACATCGGCAAGGGGCTAACTCCTGGCCCCCGCTGATCAGCTGTTTATATGAGCGCTGCCTTATCTTCATTGTTTACCTGCTTGCCATTGCAACTGCAGCAGTGAGCAGGTGTAATTACAACTAAGCTGTCCCATTCAATTCAATGGGACAGCTCCTTCCCATTCACCTGAAACAGCTAATCAGCATGAGTGCCAGGAGTTGGCCCCCCACCTATCTGATATTGATGACCTATCCTGAGGATAGGTCATATAATAGAAAAAAAGCAAACAATCCCCTTTAAGCTTGTTGCCCCATGGGAGAGGTTTACTGAAGTACAATGTCATGAACATCTTATCAATGTCCTTTATAAAACAAGGACAGACTATCTTAGATTTACGAATAAAATGTATATTATTTAATAAAAATTGATAAAACTAATAGACACATACATCTGCTGTTTTTCATACATGTCTGTGTTATGGTAAGTGAAATCCTAATAAAGAGCATTTAAAGAACATGAAGATAGAAATCACACTCATGATTAGATAAATTATGTGAATGCTTTTGGAATTGCTTTGTGCACTGTCCCTTAGTCATTGCAGCTGTCATGATTTCTACAGTCCATATCTAAAATATTAGATTTTAAATATGCGCCAGAAGATATTCTGAGTTTCAGAATGCATATCAATTTATCGTTTATTGCCTGGGAGATATTGTCAGCCCTTTTCATCTACTTCACATACCTCCTTATTTTCTGCCTATTTCTTCTATCCACCATTTGCAAGCCTATGAAAAATCAGCAAATAAAAAGTTACATTAACCCCACCCTGACCTCTCCAACATAATACACTGTGGGCTGATAGGCTGCCTTTGGAGCTGTGTTGAAAAGCTGTCACTCTTTACCATCCCAAGTGCAGCCAAGGGAGCATTTACTGGATAATTAATATATTAAATGCATGAAAAATAGTTACACAGGGTCCACTCCCTGCACCGTGATCTTTTCAAGGAAGGGGACACATGCAAAAGATAGATACAGCATGTACACCATCAATATAGAAGCATCCCCTGAATAGCCATCATAAAAACTGTTCATAATTTTATAGCTTCATTCGTGGTAGAGCACCATAAAGGCAGGCCATATTTTTTACACTCTGGATGCCTCGTAAAAAGGCTGGCAAAAGCATCAAGAGACAGCAGTACACCATAGGGTAAAGGATGAAGAGGGCATACAGTTGTCCTTGATGACCTCAATTGCTCTGAATCTTGATGAAACCTTCAGGATAATTATTAATTGGCAGGCATTATCACTTTTTATTTGCTGACTGCATATTTGCCTTTTATAAAGATGATAGAAGGATAGCTAAACACTTTTGCCCTAAAGTACATTAATGTCCTTCATTCATGAACAGAAGAGTCTGGTATGAGCTTATACAATATTTTAGACATAATTTTTAAATAGGTTAGATTGAAAAGCAATATATTTTATATGCATTGAAGAAGGTGAACATTTTATGTATACTCTCTTTCATATATAGAAGGTTAAAAAAGACCTTTAGATTATTATTATTAGTAGTAGTAATATCAAATGAATTATTTTTATGTATTTTGTTCCCATTATAGAATATTTTAATATATTTGCCTGGAAAATTAACCAGTTCTGGAAAATTTATTCTTAGCTGGCATTTCTATTGTTGCTAGAACATTATATTGCAACAATTCTATCTTTTTTCCAGTTAATAACTGCTGCAGTGTGTAACGGTTCCCCTGGCCTCCGCTGCCTCCATGAGGCAGCAGCGTCCAGTTGCTGGAGGAACCAGGGCTTCTGATATCGAAGCCCCAGGCTAATGAGGTGGCTCCTTGGGGCTCCAGACTTTCAGGACGCTCAGCTGGCAGCTCCACCCAGTGTGCAGGGATGTCAGTGTGAGCTTTTCCTTGCTCAGTATAAAAGGCTGAAGCCTACATGTGCAGCTGCTGGTGAATTTCCTGTCCTTTGTCTCACCCTGCTGTTCACGTGTGGTATTGAAGACTCCTCTGGCTTTAGGATTTCTGGATTGGTATTTTGACTGCTAATTTGGTATTGTATTGATCTCCTGGTTTTGACTTTCTGGCATGCTTGTTTTCTTGTTTGCCTCTGGAGTTTTTGTACTTCATCATCTGGCATTTGACCTTTTACCGTATGACTATTTTTGTGTGTTCCTGTTGCCTTCACACATATTTCACTATAGAGTCTGCTGCCCAGTTGTGTGGTCACTGCCTAGGGCAGTGATGGCTAACCTCCGGCATCCAGCTATGGTAAAACTACGACTCCCAACATACATTCATTCATTTATTCTGAGAACAGCCAAGCAAGTGTGCATTTTGGAAGTCTTAGTTTTACCACAGCTGGAATGCCGGAGGTTGGCCATCACAGGCCTAGGTTGACCGTGCAAGTAGGTAAGGATAGTGGGTCCGGGAAGTCTTAGGGCAGCAATATCCCTGTTTGTGTGTGACTGTAGTCACCTTATCACCTTATGGGGAGGATCCATAGAGCAAATATGTCAAGAAAGGTGGTTCCGCAGATGCTCAGTTGGGTTCAAGTCTGGGAAATTAGTCATCCAGGGTCCAGTACTTGGAAGTTTGGGTCATGCTCATCCAACCAGTATCAGGCATTTCTAGCCATGTGACATGTTGCATTGTCTTGCCGGAAGATCACAAGAAGACAATCAGCAAGGATAGATTCATATTCAAATTGGGTGAGAGTGCCTTCCATATGAATGAGTGGGACCAGAGAATGCCACCAAAACATTCCCCAGATAATAATGCTGCCACTTCCAGCAATGGATGCAAGATATCTGTTCTTGCAGTGACCATCTCTCTGTTTTGGAGCCCCACACGTAGTAAGGTTCACTGAGCTGTTGATTTAGACACACATCTGGTATCCCCTATTTTATTTTAATGGTGAGCTGCTCCACTGTAGTGTGTGGGTACATGCTCATGCACCTTCATAGCCGACATTCACCTCTCACATCAATGGTGTATGGTGTTCCCCAGTGTCCGCGTCGCTTATTCGCAATGGTGCCATTTGTCCGCTCACTATACACTTTCACCACAACAGCACACAGTTCACAAGCTGCACAGATTCAGAATTACGAACACTCTTGGCCCAAAAACCAGTAATTATCCCTTTTTTGCAACTCTGATAAATTGTACCTTTTACCCATGACATAACTGCTTGCTTTATGCCACACAAATACCATTGCAACTCACGGCCCGATTGTGTCCCAGATTTTAGGAATTGCAGCGTGGTGATGCAACCTTATTAGTTTTGTGTGTGTCACGGTGCTTCTACCAGGGTAAGGCTTCATGGCAACAAAGGGGTGAGTTAATAGTTGGTGGAGAATAAGCTGAGTCCAGACTTTATAAAGTTCAACAGTTTTACTTGAATAGACTTGCATCCAGATAGTATTTGATCTTTCTCTGCCTCTAGGTTTTGAAGTGCATTGACAGGTCAGCTTCAGACACTGTTGCCTTTGGCCTTCTTCTCTGCTGTGCTAAATATCTGGCTTTGGTCAGGGGGGGGGGGGGGGGGGGGTGATCACTGGACTTTGACAGTTCTGGTACACTTTGAAGTGGGGTCCTTTGGCTGTTGACCCCCTGGTAATACTCAGTCCATGAACTGCAAGGAGTCGGGGTACTATGCAAGCTGCTTTCCTTGGAAGACTCACTGTGCCATGTCTGGTCCCTTTGGACTCTAAAACTTAACTCCCCAACTTCCTGTAACCTTTCCCTTGGTAGGAAACAGGACTATCCAGGGGCGGATTGGCCATAGACCTTACAGGGAGATTTCCCGCTGGGCCGATGCCCAGGGGACTGCATGAGCCCTCCTCACAGCCGGACAGCGGACGTTTTTGGAAATGTATTTTGTGCTGCTGGCCTCAGTATTTTGTGATGGACTGTGGTATTTGGCTCTGTTGGGATGGTATAATGTGCCACAATATGTTATTTCTGGCCCTGTCTTCCATCATTTTGGACTCAACCAAAAAATAGGGCCACTTTTAGTAATTTTTCCAGTTTCCAGTCCACCCCTGGGACTAACCAATACTAAGCAATACTATTAAGGCACAATATCAAAGAACCTGGAATTAAATACATATATAACATTATGTGTTAGCCATTACAGATATTAGAAGAGTGTAGGGATGGTATTGCCCACTCTGGGTTACTACACATGCAGTATTTTTTGTTCAGACAAAAGCTGGCATTCATGGTGGAAACCGGCCAGATCCATTATGGTCATTGGGTATCCAACAGAGCGCTGGGTATGGTAAACTCCTGTAGTCCGTTCCTCTGCCAGAACAGACTACCAGAGACCATGCTGCATATGTGGACCTAGTCGTATAGAGTAAACAAGCTTAATTAGGTATATATCTAAGCACCCACTCCCCTGCAAATTTAGACACGGTATAGGAGTGGCACAAATACTGGGCCTGGCAGGAGGGCAAAAGTCATCTTGGATACATCCTCCAATATAGAAATATAAAAACCGATGGCACTGCCTAGGATACTGTCACAATGAGTGTATAATAGCAGTCTTAGGCTAGGTGTCATCGTTGGCAAAGTGTCCTGCTGTTAAACCTGGCAGACAGGGCAGGAGACATATCCAGTTTGAAAGGAACCGTGTTTGTTACGAATTTCAGGTTAATTTTGAACGAATCCAGTAAAATGGCACACAGAGTCATTTTATTGCACATGTTGGCGGGAAAAAGCTGTCGGGAGAAAAAAGGTGGATACTCACATGACCCTAAGAGGAAGTGGAAGGCTTTCCCGGATTGGCTCACAGGCCAACACACAGCCTGGATGAGCCAATCGATGTTGCAGCAGGCAAGGAAGTGCCCTTACAGAATGAGCAAAATGTCATTCTGTTTTAGACTGTGAGTGAGAGTGGATGGGTCTATGCAGTTTCTGACAGAAAACAATCTTAGGAACAGTGTACTGTCACCATCAAGCTGTGAGAGACATTGAAGGGAAAGGCTAGAAAGAAGAAGAATTGTGTAGAATAGGGAAACGCCGGGAAAGCTGTCAGTAAGGGAGTGAGAAGTGAGAGTCTAGATGTGCACTGCACAAGCTTAATTCCCACCTGGCCAAGTTGCTGGCATTGCAGTCACAGCCGTACCATGAGATATTTTCTTGAAGGAGCTGATGGCATGCGCCTTACTGGAAGATACCAAGCTGCCATTATTTTTTTCAAAAAAGCCATCCCTGCCTTATAATCTCACGTGGCAGAGAATGTGGGGCGCACCCTGCAATTCTCACTGTGTGGCAAGGTTCACGTCTTGGTGGACAATGGGAGAAGCTCTTACAGGCAGAGACACTACATCTCTTTCACTGAGTTAATGTTTTTTTGTGGCAACAGCGAAGCAGGACCCCAGCAACAAAGTCAGGTCCTTTTGACCCACCCACAACAGGCACTTATCTGCCTCCTCCACCTCCTCCTCCATGGACATGCTCTCATCCCCCACCAGTAGCAGGACACAGCATCACTCTCACTCCCCCTCTTTCCCATTACATGTATCAAATTAAATGTTGCCATGCTGACATCCTGCTGGCTGTCATTCTGCCAACGCCAACTGGGAAAGATTTTCAGCAACAATGGATGCAACATTGTGGCTGCCCTGAACCTTGCAGTGACAGAACGGTCTGCTGTTACACTGCTTTATCCACGATGTTCCAAATCGCTAGAATTAAACTGCACATGCTAGAGTGTCTATACGAGCAGAGGAAAGATGTTAACAATTTTGTCATGCACCAGTCTCAGCAGGGAGCATATGTTTTTTTTTGTTTTTAGAAACATAGAAGATTGATGGCAGAAAAAGACCACCTGGTCCATCTAGTCTGCCCTTTTATTATTATTTTATTGTTATCTTAGGATAGATACCTGTTTATCCCAGGCATGTTTAAATTCAGTTACTGTGGATTTATCAACCACCTCTGCTGAAAGTTTGTTCCAAGCTTCTACTACTTTCAGTGAAATAATATTTTCTAATGTTGTTCTTGATTTTTCCCCCAACTAACCTCAGATTGTGCCCCCTTGTTCTTGTGTTCAGTTTCTTATTAATAACCCTTCCCTCCTGAACTTTATTCAGTCCTTTAACATATTTAAAGGTTTCAATCATGTCCCCCCTTTCTCTTCTTTCCTCCAGACTATACATATTAAGAACTCTGAGTCTTTCTTGATAAGTTCTATGCTTTAGACCTTCCACCATTTTTGTAGCTCTTCTTTGGACCCGTTCTATTTTAGCAATATCCTTTTGCAGGTGAGGTCTCCAGAATTGAACACAGTATTCCAGATGTGGACTCACTAGAGCTCTATACAGAGGGATCACAATCTCCCACTTTCTTCTTGTTATACCTCTAGCTATGCAGCCAAGCATACAATTTGCTTTCCCTACTGCCTGGTTGCATTGGTTACTCATTTTGAGGCAGAGATGACTATCCCCAAATCCTCTTCTGAAGTCTTTGTTAACACAGAACTGCCAATACGATACTCAGATAGAGGATTTCTTCTCCCCAAGTGCATTATTTTACATTTGGAAACATTGAACTGCAGTTTCCATTGTTTTGACCACTTATCTAATAAAGATAAATTATTCTCCATATTACAGACACCTCCTGGAACATCAACCTTATTACACACTTTTGTGTCATCAGCAAACAAGCAAACCTTCCCTACCAAGCTGTCCCTTATGTCACTTACAAACATGTTAAACAGAACAGGACTCAGAACAGATCCTTGTGGCACCCCACTTGTAACCAGCCTCTGCTCAGAATACACTCCATTAACAACAACCCTCTGGTATCTGTCCTTCAGCCAACTGCAGATCCATTGAACTATCCAGGGGTTAAGTCTAATTCTTGATAACTTATCTATCAGCTCTTTATGGGGAACTGTATCGAAAGCTTTACTGAAATCCAGGTAGGCGATATCCACAGCAACAACTTAATCCAGCACTTTAGTTACATAGTCAAAGAAATCAATGAGATTAGGCTACTTTCACACTAGCGGCAGGCCTGATCCGGCAGGTGAAGGGTGCTGCCGGATCAGGACTGCCGCAGCGACATGTGTGGAGCCGGAACCGCGCTCCGGCCCCACACATGTCACACAGTACATACATACACACACACAGACACACACACATATACACAGATAAATACACATACATACATACTTACATGCTCCCGGCAGGTCTTCAGAGCGACGGAGAAGCAGGACGGCTCACACAGGTGACGATTCCCCACAGCGCCCTCTGCTGGGCGCCTGTTGGAATCATCACCTGTGCGCGCCGTCCTGTCCCTCCGACGCTCTGAAGACCTGCCGGGAGCATGTAAGTATGTATGAGTATTTGTATGTGTATATGTCTGTGTATGTTTATGTGTATGTCTATGTCTGTATGTGTGTATGTGTAGCCGGATCCGTCATGAACTCCATTGAAAGTCAATGGAGGGCGGATCCGGTTACCATTGTGGTCACACCAGACGGATCCACCCCCATTGACTTGCATTGGGGGTCATTCCGGATCCGTCTTGGTGCGGATGCCTGGACCGGAGAGCAAACCGCAGCATGCTGAGGTTTGTTCTCTGGTCTGAAGACGGAACGGAATGCTTTCAGGAGCATTCCGTTGTCTTCGGTTCAGTTTTGTCCCCATTGACAATGAATGGGGACAAAACTGAATTGTTTTATTCCGGTATTGAGCCCCTATGACGGAACTCAATACCGGAATTTTAAAACGCTAGTGTGAAAGTAGCCTTAGTCTGACATGATCGGCCCTCAGTAAAGCCATGCTGGTTTGGGTCCATCAAGTTGTTTGTTGTTAGGTGGTCAATTATCTTCTTTTTTAGAAGAGTCTCCATCATTTTTACTACTACAGATGTCAAGATGACTGGTCTATAGTTACTAGCTTCTTCTTTACTACCCTTCTTGTGAATAAGTACAACATTTGCCATTCTCCAATCATCAGGAACATCTCCTGTAAGAAGTGACTGATTATACAGATCAGTCAGGGGGCCAACAATCACAGATCGGAGTTCTTTAAGAACTCTGGAGTGGATGCCATCCGGACCCATTGCCTTATTTAACTTTAGCCGGACAAGTTCCTCTAGAACATCGGCCTCTGAAAACACTGGTCCTGAATCCTTACAACTAGAGGCAATGATATGTCCAGCCATGTTCTGATTATCGCCATCTGAAAAAACTCAGCAGAAGTAGTTATTCAGATGGTCAGCGACCGCCTTATCCCCATCTATTTACAGATTTTTTCCATTGCTAAGTTTTGTAATGCCGCAGTTTTTCTTCTTCCTATCACTAATATATCTGAAGAAGGTTTTATTACCCTCCTTAACAGATTTGGCCATTTCTTCCTCCTTTGAAGCTTTAGCAGCATTAATAATCTGTTTTGTCTTCTTCTGTATAATTTTATACACTTCTCTGTCGTGGGCATACTTTTTTATCATTCACTATAGCTCATACCTCTCTAGTAAACCATAGTGGATTTCTCTTTCTTTTCCTTTTGCTAATTTGTCTAACATATAGTCTAGTTGCCTTTAAGAGGACTTCTTTAAATGCCTTCCACTGAGCACTCACTCTTGTTGTTTTATCCCACCCTTTTAATTCTTTCTTTACATATTCCCCCATAACTTCAAACTTGGTCTTCCTAGGGGGCGTGGCCTGGCAGCGGAGCCACATGGACGCAGGAGAGTGAGCTCCGCTGGAGATCGCTGAGGAACGGGCTCATAAGTTTTTTCTATCTGCGCCAACATGGGCAAAACTACTAAAGATAAGTCCAGGGACACTCCGGGAACCATTAGAACGACTTCTGGTCAAGGAGACTTGGATCGCTTTGTTAAGAAGACGGGTTCCTCCCAGCCAAGAAGGCCTGACAAGATGGTGCCTTCCCAAGAAGCGCAGCAACGACAGGAGGACACTGACTCGGAGGAAGGTGAGCGCAGCGAGACGGACACTACAACATCTAAAGAAAACTTACCAGTCTCCAGAACCTTCATGCGCCAGCTCCTGGCTGATGGCCTGGACCCCCTGATACAGGAGATGAAAGACTTTAAGCAGGATCTCAAACAAGTAGGTGACCGGGTGGAGACCCTAGAAACTGCACAGACAGCTATTGTTGACTTTGGGACTTCAGTTTCCCATAACCTAGACCATGCCCAGGCTCATTTGAACTATGTATATAGCCAGTTGGAGGATCAAGATGACCGAGGGAGGTGCAACAACCTGCGCCTGAAGAGCTTCCCTGAATCGATCCCTGCGGACGCCATAATGCCAGCGTTGTCTGAATTCTTTTCTACACTTCTGGGTCCTGGGGAAGAGGTGGACATTGCTATGGAGAGAGCTCATAGAGCCCTTCGGCCGGCACCAGGCCCGAATGAACCTCCTAGGGACATCATATGTAAATTGTCCCACTTTCAAACGAAAGAAAAAATCCTGAAAGCAGCCAGATTGTCTGCTCATCTTTCCTATGAAGGGACTGCTGTATCCATTTACCAAGATCTATCCCCCTTAACACTCAAGAAAAGGCACACCCTGCGTCCGCTGCTGGATGTTTTGAAAGAACGCAAAATCCTAAAGTGAATCTCACTAAATCACAGGTTTTAAATATCACACTGGATCCTCAAGTTCAACGGCTATTAGAAAATTGTACACCTTTTACATGGTCAACGAGTAGCATCCCCTTTTTGGGTATCAACCTCAACTCACATCCTTCTTCTTTATATTCAGAAAATTTTAAATACATTACGTAAACTATCAACAATTTAATTAAGTCCTGGGATATTCCTTTCACCTCTTGGTTCGGGCGCAAAACGCTGATTAAAACTATAATATTACCAAAAATACTATACTACTTGCAGGTGCTCCCTATCTACTTACCGAAGGCTTTCTTTGACCTCCTTAAAAAAATCCTCTCTCGATTTCTTTGGAATAGTAACAGGCCGAGGCTATCACATGCCCAGATAATCAGACACCCCAAATTAGGAGGTCTTGGCATGCCAGACTTCTTTGTATACTATAAAGCGATCCAGGGATTGAGAGTTCTAGAATGGCTAAGACCTTCGACAGATAGGTTAGATTTAGCAATTGAAGAGGCCATGTCTTCCATTCCGTTACGGGCATTGACCCTCAGTACTCTACACAAGGTTGCATTACACAAAACTGTCACTAATCCCTTGACCCGTAATACATTGGCAGTGTGGGAAATGGCATTGATAGATAAAATGCTTTCCTCTCAGTTGTCTCCCTTACTTCAAATCCGAGATGTCATGTGGGACTCATCCTCAGAATTTAGAGCTTCCCTCACAGAATTGTGTAAAACCTGCGATAGAAGTATCAGTGATTTGATAGATGTCTCTCAGGAAGTGGTGACTTTTCAAAATGACCCCTTACTAGACAAACATCTAAACTATATACAAAAAATATACCTCTTCAATGTCATTAGAAAGATAAAAGAAATAACAGAAGTAGGACCTACGACTTTCGAGCAGATGGCCCTCAGTACTAAAAATCCCAAACAAAAAATCTCTAAGATCTATGCCTCTATCATTCGAGAGGATCTATCTCCTAAACCAGCTTACATCACTGCCTGGGAAATGGATCTGAAACTGACATTTACCCCGGGAGAGGTTAAATTAATACAAGCGCAAACTCCAGGGGTGTCCAGATGTGTTAGATTGCTGGAGAACTACTATAAAATTATGACTAGATGGTATTATACCCCGACCAGGCTACATAAGATGTATCCAACTACTTCTCCTTTGTGTTGGAGATGCCAACAACATGAAGGCTCTTTCCTCCACATTTGGTGGAGCTGCAGTCTTATAATCCCTTATTGGACTGAAATCTGTGACATTCTTACCAGACTCTACGATAAACAGATTTCTCCAACGCCATTATTCTGCCTTCTGGGGATTCAGAGGACAGTGAATGGCTCGAGATATGAGATGCAGCTTAACCACCACCTACTGGCAGCCACGAGACTACTGGTGGGATCCCACTGGAAATCCACTGAGACTCCACCTGTGAATCACTGGTTGAATAAATGTGACCAGATTTACAGGCTGGAGCAGATAGCCCACTGGGACTCTAGAGTTTCCTCCAGGTTCCACTTGATCTGGGGACCTTGGAGAAAATTTAGGAATCTACCTTAAAGGGTTATTCTCATTTTAGACAATGGGGGCATATCGCTAGGATATGCCCCCATTGTCTTATAGGTGCGGGTCCCACCGCTGGGACCCGCACCTATTTCCAGAATGGAGCCCCCGAACTGAATGAGGGCGCACTGCGCATGCGCAGCCGCCCTCCATTCATTTCTATGGGGCCGCCGAAAATAGCCGAGTGCTGGCTCGGCTACTTCCGTCGGCTCCATAGAAATGAATGGGAGCGCACCGCGCATGCATGGCCCGGCTCCCATTCATTTCTATGAGCGGCGCGGGGAGCTGTGCCTGGTGGTGGCCGGACCCCCGGAAACCTGGGGTCCTCCAGGCGCAGCGCTCCCCGCTCCGTTCTGGATATAGGTGCGGGTCCCAGCGGTGGGACACGCACCTATAAGACAATGGGGGCATATCCTAGCGATATGCCCCCATTGTCTAAGATGAGAATACCCCTTTAAGCTGCTACCCGCTAGAGACAACACACAAGATAGTTTGTACTGCATTATCCTGCATACCATCCTGCATACCATCCTGCAGTTCTCCTTTTCCCCTTTCCCTTTTTTCACCCTGCTCCTTGTTCCCCTCCCCTCCCCCTGTCCCTCCCTCTCTTTCCTCCCCAAAATATGGTATTTCTGACCTAT
>ONZH01002715.1:0-42372 GCA_900303285.1 Rhinella marina | reverse complement strand
TACTACTCATGATGATGTGGGAAAGGGGGCAGTCACTACTTACATGGGGATGTGGGAAGGGGTGAGGGCAGTTACTACTTACATGGGGATGTGGAAAGGGAGTGGGGGGAAGTTACTACTTACATGGGGATGTGGAAAGGGGTGGGGGCAGTTACTACTTACATGGTGATGTGGGAAGGAATGGGGGGGCAGTTGCTACTTACATGGGGATGTGGGAAGGGATGGGGGGCATTACTACTTACATGGGAATGTGGGAAGGGGGGGCAGTTACTACTTACATGGGGATGTGGGAAGGGATGGGGCAGTTATACTTACATGGGGACGTGGGAAGGGGTGGGGGACAGTTACTACTTACATGGGGATGTGGGAAGGAGCGGGGGCAGTTACTACTTACATGGGGATGTAGGAAGGGGTGGGGGCAGTTAATACTCACACATGGGGATGTGGGAAGGGGGGGCAGTTACTACTTACATGGGGATGTGGGAAGGGGGGGCAGTTACTTACTGTACTGGGCAGTTACTACTTACATGGGGATGTGGGAAGGGATGTGTGGGCAGTTACTACTTACATGGGGATGTGGGAAGGGGCATGGGGGCAGTTACTACTTACATGGGGATGTGGGAAGGGGTGGGGGCAGTTACTACTTACATGGGGATGTGGGAAGGGGTGGGGGGCAGTTACTACTTACATGGGGATGTGGGAAGGGTGGGGGCAGTTTACTACTTACATGGGGATGTGGGGAAGGGTGGGGGGCAGTTACTACTTACACATGGGGATGTGGGAAGGGGTGGGGGGCAGTTACTACTCACAATGGGGATGTGGGAAGGGGGGGCAGTTACTTACATGGGGATGTGGGAAGGGGGGCAGTTACTACTTACATGGGGATGTGGGAAGGGGGGGCAGTTACTACTTACATGGGGATGTGGGAAGGGGATGGGGGGCAGTTTACTACTTACATGGGGATGTGGGAAGGGGTGGGAAGGGCAGTTACTACTTACATACGGGGATGTGGGAAGGAGTGGGGGGCAGTTACTACTTACATGGGGATGTGGGAAGGGGGGGGCAGTTACTACTTACATGGGATGTGGGAAAGGGGGGCAGTTACTACTTACATGGGGATGTGGGAAGGGGTGGGGGGCAGCAGTTGTTACTACTTACATGGGGATGTGGGAAGGGGTGGGGGCAGTTACTACTTACATGGGATGTGGGAAGGGTGGGGGCAGTTACTACTTACATGGGGATGTGGGAAGGGTGGGGGGGCAGTTACTACTTACATGGGATGTGGGAAAGGGGGCAGTTACTACTTACATGGGGATGTGGGAAGGGGTGGGAGGCAGTTCTACTTACATGGGGATGTGGGAAGGGGTGGGAGCAGTTACTACTTACATGGGGATGTGGGAAAGGGGTGGGGGCAGTTACTACTTACATGGGGATGTAGGGGGGGGGGAATGTGGTGGGGGGGCAGTTACTACTTACATGGGGATGTTGGGGGGAATGGGGTGGGGGGCAGTTACTACTTACATGGGGATGTAGGAAGTGGTGGGGGCAGTTACTACTTACATGGTGATGTGGGAAGGAGTGGGGGGGGCAGTTACTACTTACAATGGGATGTGGGAAGGGGGGGCAGTTACACCTTACATGGGGATGTGGGAAGGGGTGGGGGCAGTTACTACTTACGTGGGGATGTAGGAAGGGGTGTGGCAGTTGCTACTTACATGGTGATGTGGGAAGGAGTGGGGGGGCAGTTACTACTTACATGGGGATGTGGGAAGGGGGACAGTTACTACTTACAATGGGATGTGGGAAGGGGGGGCAGTTACTACTTACATGGGGATGTGGGAAGGGGGGGCAGTTACACTGACATGGGGATGTGAGAAGGGTGGAGGCAGTTACTACTTACATGGGGATGTGGGAAGGGGGGCAGTTACTATTACATGGGGATGTGGGAAGGGGGGCAGTTAACTACTTACATGGGGATGTGGGAAGGTGGGGCAGTTACTAACTTTACATGGGGATGTGGCGAAGGGGGGCAGTTACACTTCATGGGGATGTGAGTGAATGGGGTGGGGGGCAGTTACTACTTACATGGGGATGTGGGAAGGGGGGCAGTTACTACTTACATGGGGATGTTGGGAAAGGGGGCAGTTACTACTTACAGGGGATGTGGAAGGATGGGGCAGTTACTACTTACATGGGGATGTGAGAAAGGGATGGGGGCAGTTACTACTTACGTGGGGATGTGGGAAGCGGTGGGGGGCAGTTACTACTTATGATGGGATGTGGGAAGGGGTGGGGGGCAGTTACTACTTACATGGGGATTTGGGAAGGAAGGAGTGGGGGGCAGTTACTACTTACATGGTATGTGGGAAGGGAATGGGGGCAGTTACTACTTACATGGTGATGTGGGGAAGGGGGGCAGTCACTACTTACATGGGGATGTGGGAAGGGGTGGGGGCAGTTACATGGGGATTTGGGAAGGGATGGGGCAGTTACTACTTACATGGGGATGTGTGAAGGGGTGGGGGGCAGTTACTACTTACATGGGGATGTGGGAAGGAGCGGGGGGCAGTTACACTTACAGACAGCAGCAGCAGCCATTTCACTGTTGCACACTGAAGGAGACTGGTGGGCGGGGCCTCTGCTATCAGCAGAAGAACAGGCTGAAGATGATCGCAGCAAAATGGAGTGAGTGGGGGTTGGGCTCTGTTCTAGCCCCCACTTGTTAGAAGAGGAGTCCATATACAGATACCAGCTAGTTCCTGCTGTCTGCCCTCCTCCTGCACACCACTGCTGATAGAGTCAGCGCTGTGGAGGAGGGAAGAGAGCAGGAACTAGGAAGCCTGCCCTGCCTCCTGTGGAGCGTGGAGGCAGGGACAGCACAGCCACAGATGGGGAACTGAATAGGCAGTTCACGACAGGTGCCGCCCGCCCCGATCCTCAGAGCAGCGGACATACTAGGCAGGCAACATGATCGCATCAGTGAGGGACAGAGCGGCAGCGCAGGCGTGCTGCACACTGGTACAGTACTGAACGCCACAGCTGCTGCTGTGAAGCCTGGATGCCATGTAATATGTAAAATGCAGCCACAGGCTGCTTTTAATAGGCTGTTACAGCGCATACTGTGTTCTCCATATTTGCCTCCCCCACTTTTCCCCTAGATGGCGCCTCCTGAGGCAGCCGCCTCACTTGGCCTCATGAGCGGTGCAGCCGTGGACGCGACGCAAAGGGAGCAGGTCACCACTGCGGCCTGTGATTGGCTGCAGGAGTCACATGTTCTCCTTCAATGGATGTTGTTTTCAGCATTGCAGAGTTAGGAAGAGCTAGCATAGGAGTGATGGACACCAAACCAAGTGGCAGAGGCCAGGTAAGTATGAACACCACCATGAGTTGGCAACTCTGGATGGTTTTTATTAGTCTTGGATACCCCCTTTAATTTCCAGGGCATCTCCTACCAGCAGTAAGTGAAAAACAGACCAAACATGGAAACCATGTGTTGTGTCAGTGTATTTCCAAGGACCCATAGACTTCAATGGGCATGTTTCGTCCTCATCCCGGACCAAAGTAATGCATGTCTCCATTATTTTTTTTGACTGACCCCAGTCAGTAAAAAACTACTGATGTGTGAACAGACACATTGAAATCAATGAGTACATGTGCTGTCTGTGGAAAATGTAGATAACAAATGTCAGTGAAAAATGGAAATATGAATGAAGTCTGTTCTATAAAAAGCAGACTTGTGAGGAGAGTCGACAGATCTTTAAACAAAGCTAGTTTAAAAAAAGTTAAAGGGGTGTACAATTTAACAAAAAATAATTGTAAAGGATGAGAGGGTATTAAAATAATTAGGGCATATTTTTATAGGTATCCCACATCCCCACATCCACTATTCAGAATACCCTCCATTCCAACATCATCTGCCCTAACTTTGTTTTCATGACTGCCACAGTGACGTGCCTGTATATTGCACATGATTGGTGAAGCCAATCACTAGCCTCAGCAATCTAATGCCATATACAGTACCATTAAGACTAGTGATTGAAATAGGATTTCATGGTTACAATAGCCAAAAAGATAGGAGTGACGGTGCTAGAGCAATAGGGGTTCGAAACGGAGAGTATAACACTTTTATTACCTTTTTCTGCCCATAATTTTATTTATTTATTTTAACTCGGATCACCTCATGTTGGGTTGTGCAAACCACAGATCAGCAAAATACAGATACAATCCATGTGCCATCCACATTTTTGAGACTCATTGACTTCAATGGATCTGCGGACTGCATTTTGTGGACCAGAATAGAACATGTTCCATAATGGACATACAGAGGGCACAAGGGGTGTAGCTAAAGGCTCATGGACCCTGGTGGAGGAATTCAGCTTGGGCCCCCCTTCCCTCAGTGCTTTGTGGCCAGGGACAGGGAAGCATATGGCCTTCATGCTGCCTGAGGCAAAAATTGAAATGGCACCCCCCTCCCACCATGCCAAATTCTTGACCTAACCCCTTCCCTCCAGCCAGAGGTGTAACCATGCACTTTCTATAATACCGGTGTCTTCTTATGCAGCACAAGGGTCTTTGGGGCTCCTGGGCCCTTTAGCGACTGCCACCTCTGAACCCCTTATAGCTGCACACCTGGATTACACGCGAACTGCATCAAAATTTGACTTGTGTTGTCAGTTCATTGCTGAGCTCTTAAAGGGATTTTGCAGTATTAATTATATTTTATGTAATACCAACAGCCTGCCTCCTGAAATAGAAGATTCATACTTCTCTGTTCCATAGCGCTTCGGTCCTTTGCTGTTTCCATCTTCCACTCCCCACAATGTTTACACCTGTCTGGCCATGGGCATGGTCACGTGCACCACTCCTGCCAATGACTGGCTCCAGCAGTGATGTACTGCTTGTGGGCACTTCACTGCTGAAGCCACTCATGGGCTGGAGCGGTGCATGTGACCATGCCCACTCAACAACAGGGACCGGAAGATAGAGACAGCAGAGGACCGAAGCAGCATGGAGCAGACTGCAAGCATTACATAAAATACTGTATAATTATTACCAGAAAACCCCTTTAAGGTGGCAATATACTTTTGATATGTCATAGCAACATACAGTGGGGAAAAAAGTATTTAGTCAGCCACCAATTGTGCAAGTTCTCCCACTTAAAAAGATGAGAGAGGCCTGTAATTGACATCATAGACCTCAACTAAGAGAGACAAAATGAGAAAACAAATCCAGAACATCACATTGTATGATTTTTAAAGAATTTATTTGCAAATTATGGTGGAAAATAAGTATTTGGTCACCTACAAACAAGCAAGATTTCTGGCTCTCACAGACCTATAACTTCTTCTTTAAGAGGCTCCTCTGTCCTCCACTCATTACCTGTAGTAATGGCACCTGTTTGAACTTGTTATCAGTATAAAAGACACCTGTCCACAACCTCAAACTGTCACACTTCAAACTCCACTACGGTGAAGACCAAAGAGCTGTCGAAGGACACCAGAAACAAAATTGTAGACCTGCACCAGGCTGAGAAGAATGAATCTGCAATAGGCAAGCAGCTTGGTGTGAAGAAATCAACTGTGGGAGCAAGAATTAGAAAATGGAATACATACAAGACCACTGATAATCTCCCTCAATCAGGGGCTCCACGCAAGATCTCACCCCGTGGTGTCAAAATGATCACAAGAATTGTGAGAGCATTTGGATGTTCCAGAAGAGTATTGGGAGAATGTCATATGGTCAGATGAAACCAAAGTAGAACTGTTTGGTGAGTGAACGCTGAGTTGCATTTAAAGAACACCATACCTACTGTGAAGCATGGGGGTGGCAACATCATGCTTTGGGGCTGTTTCTCTGCAAAGGGACCAGGACGACTGATCCGTGTACATGAAAGAATGAATGGGGCATGTATCGTGAGATTTTGAGTGCAAACCTCCTTCCATCAGCAAGGGCATTGATGATGAAACGTTGCTGGGTCTTTCAGCATGACAATGATCCCAAGCACAAAGCCAGGGCAACGAAGGAGTGGCTTCGTAAGAAGCATTTCAAGGTCCTGGAGTGGCCTAGCCAGTCTCCAGATCTCAACCCCATAGAAAACCTTTGGAGGGAGTTGAAAGTCTGTGTTGCCCAGCGACAGCCCCAAAACATCACTGCTCCAGAGGAGATCTGCATGGAGGAATGGGCCAAAATACCAGCAACAGTGTGTGCCAACCTCATGAAGACTTACAGAAAACATTTGACCTCTGTCATTGCCAACAAAGGATATATAACAAAGTATTGAAACTTTTGTTATTGACCAAATACTTATTTTCCACCATAATTTGCAAATAAATTCTTTAAAAATCAGACAATGTGATTTTCTGGATTTGTTTTCTCATTTTGTCTCTCATAGTTGAGGTCTACCTATGATGTCAATTACAGGCCTCTCTCATCTTTTTAAGTGGGAGAACTTGCACAATTGGTGGCTGACTAAATACTTTTTTCCCCCCTGTATAAATACTTTTGATCAGTAGGGGTCCAAGTGATGAGTCCCCTGCCTACTGGTAGAACAAGAAGAGAGAAGCATTCATATTGTGTGTTCTCTCACCTCACTGTAGAAGACAAAAACAAGAAGACCCAGCTGAAAGTCTGTGGGCCCATCTCAATTCCATTTCCTGCAGCGAGGAGAGAGTGCGCTATGTGACTCATTCTCTCTCATTGTAGCAATCTGTGGAGCAGGGGTGTACCTCTAATATAGACAGACCATGCAGCTGCTATGGAGCCTGTGGGATGAGGGGGCCCTGAGTGGATGTAAGGCCCCGCCCCCTGATTATAATACAACAACAATGATACTGTCTGAGTCCTACCTGGGGCTCTGGTGGGCCCTTCTTCCCCTGTGCCCTACCCCTCTTACAAATTTTTTGTATGTTCCTGTGGCTGCCGCAGTTACAGACTGTAGGCTGAAGAGAGAGCTCCCTCTCCTCTGTCAGCTGTGAGCTGAACTAGCCAATCAGCACAGCCGACAGATACAGAAGCCAGCCGGTGGGAGTGAGGACTTCTGTTGCTCTCATGTGTGAGACCATGCTGTCCCTGTCTGGCTCAGTGAAGGCTGACTGCAGGACTGAACGAACGGCATAGCCACAGACTGAGTGAGTAAGAAAAAGTTTTTTTTGTGAGGGGGCGAATACTTCTCTATATAAGCAGCCCTCCCATGAACTCTGCTTGCTGCTGTTTATCTAGAGGACATTGTGCCCTAGGCAGAACCCCCCCCCCCCCATCCCTTTCCCATGTACTCTGCCTGCATCAGAAGGCTGAGGGTCTGCTTGGGTAGATATATATACTATATTATGGTGACATTATATGTACTATACAGGGGGCAATGCAGCCGGGTTTTATAAAATACTGGGGCCACTATAGGAGGCACTATAAGTTATTACCACTAGGGACTTTAAAGGGGTGCCTTGTTACTGATGAGGACACTGTAGGGGGCTTTATTTCTACTAGGGATCCTATGGGGGCATTATGTGGGGTATTATTACCATTATATATATATATATATATATATATATATATATATACAGGGCGGGCCATTTATATGGATACACCTAAATAAAATGGGAATGGTTGGTGATATTAACTTCCTGTTTGTGGCACATTAGTATATGGGAGAGGGAAAACTTTTCAAGTTGGGTGGTGACCATGGCGGCCATTTTGAAGTCGGCCGTTTTGGATCCAACTTTAGTTTTCTCAATGGGAAGAGGGAGGAAAAAAACAATGGTGTGCTTGGTTTTAACATTACTTTATTCTTTCATGAGTTATTTACAAGCTTCTCTTTGTTTACAGCCATTGACATGTTGCAGAGGTTAACACGTGAGGAGCAGGTACAAATTGTGTTGATGTCTTGTGGACACAGTACCCGGGTCATTGCAGCAGATTTCAATGCAAGACACCCTACGAGACCACCCATCTCCCATGCTACAGTTAGCAAACTGCTTGCCAAGTTTCGTGAAACTAGTTCAGTGTTGGATTTGCCAAAATGTGGACGCATGAAAACTGTCACTAATGAAGAAACATCAGTGGCTGTCCTAGCTTCATTCAGCAAGAGTCCACAGCGTAGCACTCGCCGCATGTCACTGGAGAGTGGCATCAGTTGAACATCCCTTCGGCGGATATTAGCTACTCACAAATTGCACCCTTACAAAGTCCAGCTGCTGCAGCATCTTAACGGGGGTGACCCAGAGCGGCGCACTGAATTTGCAGAATGGGCAAACAAAAATTGGAACAGGACCCTCAGTTTACACAGAACATTTTGTTCAGTGATGAGGCAAACTTTTAAGTGAATGGTGAAGTAAACAAACATAACCACCGCTATTGTTCTGACACTAACCCACATTGGATTGATCCCTCCAAGACTGTTGGAACACAAAAATTGATTGTATGGTGTGGTATATGGGGTACAAAGATAGTGGGGCCATTCTTCATCATTGGAAACCTCAAGTCCTCTGGATATGTGAAATTACTACATGATGATGTGTTTCCCTCTTTATGCACTGAAGCTGGCACGTTCCCTGAGTTTTTCCAGCAAGATAGTGCACCACCACATTATGGGTGTCAGGTCCGAGCATTCCTAGATGAACAGTTTCCTGGAAAGTGGATTGGTCATCGTGGGCCAGTTGAATGGCCCTCAAGGTCTCCCGATCTGACCTCCTTAGACTTTTATCTTTGGGGTCATCTGAAGGCAATTGTCTATGCTGTGAAGATACCAGATGTGCAGCACCTGAAACTACGGATACTGGAAGCCTGTGCTAGCATTTCTTCTGCAGTGTTGCTATCAGTGTGTGAAGAGTGGGAGAAAAGGGTTGCATTGACAATCCAACACAATGTGCAGTACTTTGAACACATTTTATAAGTGGTCAGACACTTGTAAATAACTCATGAAAGAATAAAGTTACGGTAAAACCAAGCACATCATTGTTTTTCTTGTGAGATTCTCAATAAGTTTGATGTGTCACATGACCCTCTTCCCTTTGAAAAAACTAAAGTTGGATCCAAAATGGCTGACTTCAAAATGGCCGCCATGGTCACCACCCATCTTGAAAAGTTTTCCCGCTCCCATATACTAATGTGCCACAAACAGGAAGTTAATATCACCAACCATTACCATTTTATTTAGGTGTATCCATATAAATGGCCCACCCTGTATATATATATATATATATATATATCTCACATAAATTGTGCTGTATATGTGCAAGGAGGGAGGGGCCCAATACTGAGTTTTGCTATGGAGCCCCATGATTTCAATGTACGTCCCTGTTGTGGAGGTCTCAGCGCTCAGAACGTCACCGATAAAACCTTTTGATATGCCTCCATGAAATGAAAAGTTTTTCCAAAGTATAGTGCCACAAATGTTCAGACCGTCTGCCTGTTTAGATACTGGGTATAACGTATGCCATGTCTAGTTGTTTCCAGATTCTAGTATCTTGATTAATCTATTGTGTTGACCAATACGGTTTTATGCTTTGGAAGAGCATTGATATTAACCTGTGTCGACTGTATATGAACATTTCTCTTACTCACGAGAATTCGGGTATGCGAACCTTGGCTTTTGTTGACCAAGCTAAAGCCTTTGACTCTGTGGATTGGAGGTATATGTGCGTCGTAATGGGGTGCTTTGGGTTTGGCCTGACTTTTCTTAAATGAGTAAAGCCTCTCTATTCTACTCCAGTATCTAGTGTCCAAACTAAGGGCTCATTCACACTTATATGTTTACCCTGAATAGCGGCACGAGGCAGGGTTGCCCCCTGTCCCCAGCACTATTTGCGATTGTCATAGAACCACTAGCCATCCAAGTTCGTGCGTCACGTAGAATAGTAGGCCTTAAAGTGGGGAGTCATCAAGAACAAATTGCCCTTTACACAGATGATACCCTTTTGATTTTACAAGACCCCCAGGACTCTCTTCTTGATGCTGCTTTCTATTCTTAGCTAACACTGGCCTACAAATAGCTTGATTACGAGGGTGGCCTTGGTCTGTTTTCCCTATGTTTAAACACGCCAGGGCTAAATATTGTGAGGAGTGAGTGCTCTACAAGTTGCTCGACAACTCATCCGGCAGGAGAGAGGATAACACATCCCCTCACCATCCCATTCTCCACTCAACTAACCTTGACTCTCACCCCCCACTCTTGGCCAGAAGTCGGTCAACCAACTTCTACCAAAGGGGGGGAGGAATGGTAAGTTCCATTCCCGGTGCAAAGCACTGCCAGCCTACTCTGCCTGCTGGTAAACCAGGTACATAGCATGTCATACATTGAGATTACATCTAATTTATTTTAATTTTTTTGTCAAATTATGTGAAATACAATAAATCAGTGCAACAATAATAATGCCCCTACTCCCAGGGTATTATATATATGACAACTTGGTAACAAAGCTAGAACCAGCCCTGTACCTCACATGGATCCAGAGTCTCTCCATTCATTGATCCAACTGTTCTGCTAGATTTATTTGAAGCTGGCCATTCAGTGGGTGTGTCATTGCTCAGAGGGTGTATCCTGTATGTGGTACCTAGTGGCAGTTGAAGGATACAACTGAGCATGTGCTTCCATCTCAGTGAGCAGGATAGAGAAATTAGAAAAAGAACAAACAACAGGTGGCGCTATACAGGCAGATTTCATTGAATAGCTCAGTAGCTATAATACATTTTTAATTACATGTAATTGCAAAAGTATTAAGATATTTTTTGTGGGACAATCCATTTAACTCAAATTTCCTTAATTATTGGAAATAAAATAGTTTAAACAATACAATATATAATCTATGAGTGAGAAAATATTATTTGAAAAAACAATTTATGCTGATAAGTACAACGCCTTAAAGTCCATCATCAAGGTATTCCTTAAAAACAGCAGCCATAACTATAATTGTTTCAGTATTACTAATATGAACAACAGGAAAATAATGATATTAAATCTCTTAAGACACATTTTAGCCGAGGGCGTCCAATAAGCAAGAATTTGAATCAGAGTCAAACGAAGGGAGTGTGCTCATTAACCACAGTCCTTTTCTGGTTGTCAGTTACTCACTGTTTTCTGGCACTGTCACAGACAGTAGTGGCACTGACAATTAATCCTCATCATCCCTAAGTGTAGGATTTTAACAAGAGATTTTAGGAATGACTGCCACAGAATCTGCTTAACATCACATAGGCCTCCGAGCTCATCTATTTCACAAATCATTTTTCAGTGACTTGCTGTGAAGAGATTCACCCCACAATTGTAAAAAGTTCTGTATCTGGAATTCACTACTAGACATTTTTACTTTCAGCTAAATTTCACCTAGAAGAGACCAGGGCCAAGGTTATAACCGTGTGCTCATGGAGTTGCTAATATTTCTTTAGCAAATGGAGCTACTCTTTGCAATGTTCCTTCATTCAATGTAGAAAATGATTCATTATTTTGGTCCAGAAGAAATTTTGTGACCATCAAGCCCAACAGACTACAGCCATAGACGAGACAGTTGCCATCCATCTACCTATATACCTTTCAAAGCTCAGGCACAACGTGACTTGACGAAGTGTGTACTACAGTATGATTAATATGTCCAACCATCAATGGTGCCACATGGCGAACGGATTACTGTTATTACATTATGTATGTGTATGCAGTTGGTTACGTTCAAGATTAGACTATTATTATGCCACTAAAGGTCTGTTATTCCTTTCGTATAGCTACCCATTTATTTCAGTGTCTAGTGATTCTACAGTGCAATCAGCCATACCCAGCCAACATGGCACTGGGGAGTTATCGTCCTAAATGCCATGATTTATTAGGAACTCTATGGTGACCAGTCTGTAAAAGCATATCACAGTACAGAAAAAATTGACTGATGAAAGTACCAGCAAGGAATATCATAAAGTCACAGAGGTGCTGGATATAAAACTTAGCTTTTAATAAGTAGCTAAAAAAATCACTAAATAAACATATAGAAAGAAAGAGGGTCATTTATCAAACCGATGCAAAGTAGAACTGGCTTAGTTGCCCTTAGCAACCAATCAGATTCCACCGTTCATTTTGGACAGCTCCTTTGGAAAATGAAAGGATCAATCTGATTGGTTGCTATGGGCAACTGAGCCAGTTCTACTTTACACCAGTTTGATAAATGACCCCCAAAGTGTACAACCAGTACACTAATCAATAAACGCAGACGATCGGTCTGCTAGTCTCACAATTCTGATATATAGATACAGTAACAAGGGAGAAAACGAGTATAATGAAAAGGCAGAGACAGGAAGGGAAAGGAGGGACAGGAAAGAAGTCCCTATTAATCAACTAAGATAAACCCTTACCCAGGGGAGTCTCCTGATGGTGGGGACCCCCTGGTCTCGTGCCTAGACTGTCTCTCCCTGAAAACTCCCTATTAAGTAAGAGTTGAAGAAAACCCGACGCGTTTCCCCTCAAGGAGGTTCATCAGGGGTGTGATAATGCACAGAAATTCCAAATAGGAAGAACCTAGATATACAAAGTTGGGAGTAATGATATACACAGCAGAAATTGACAGCGCAGATTACCGAAAACCTACAGAAAGAGTAGTGGCAAGTAGATAAGTAGCCACACTCCGTGGGACGTGGGGCAGCCGCGTCTTCACTGCATCTAACTACCGATTACTTTTGTCCATTGCTGCACCGACCTACACTTGGCCGATTATCCTCCTGGCCTGACAGCTTGGTCACGTAAGAGGTCCTATGACCAACATAATTGTACCTCTTGGTATCTTATCGTACCCCCTGACTGGGGAGAATTGTATATACTCTGTTTACTGAGTACTGCATGTCTGACTTGTCTGTGGTGATGTTGAGGGCATTTCACCATTCCCTGTCCCACGGAGTGTGGCTACTTATCTACTTGCCACTACTCTTTCTGTAGGTTTTCGGTAATCTGCGCTGTCAATTTCTGCTGTGTATATCATTACTCCCAACTTTGTATATCTAGGTTCTTCCTATTTGGAATTTCTGTGCATTATCACACCCATGATGAACCTCCTTGAGGGGAAACGCGTCGGGTTTTCTTCAACTCTTACTTAATAGGGAGTTTTCAGGGAGAGACAGTCTAGGCACGAGACCAGGGGGTCCCCACCATCAGGAGACTCCCCTGGGTAAGGGTTTATCTTAGTTGATTAATAGGGACTTCTTTCCTGTCCCTCCTTTCCCTTCCTGTCTCTGCCTTTTCATTATACTCGTTTTCTCCCTTGTTACTGTATCTATATATCAGAATTGTGAGACTAGCAGACCGACAGTCTGTAAAAGCACTTAGTATGTACAGCTGGATATCATGGATATTCCTTGGAGATTTTGAATTGGGAAGCTGCTGTAGACCCTGGAGTTATAACCAGCAGCCACAGTAGCCCTGCATCAGGGAAGGATTATAACTTGTCGCACCACAGTAAGATCATCATTGCAATTCAGACCACACTGGTGTTTTTTTTTAAGTTGAACCATTAACAATGTTTAGGAACCTCTCAGATACAAAAGACTGTTGTGCACCCTATGTTGGTTGCTGAACCGCTGCTGCTGGATCGAGGCCACATTGTTGTCCTGCAGAGTCCAGCAGTAAAGTTGACTGTTGCTGCACTACTATGCCTCAGCTGCAACACAGTACACACTGACTGTGGGAAGTTGTCCATCGGCCCGGTCATTACAGAAGTAAGTAACATTGCTTACCAATGGTAATATCTAATATTCAGCTTAGAGGTTAGTCCAGTCTTGTGAACAGAGCTTAACCGTTGCATGATAACACATTTATGCTGTTATGAATTTATGCTTATATTTAACCTTTCTGGCAAATTTTGTTAACATTTGTGCAGCACGGTGGGTCAGTGTTGGGGTCCTAGATTTGAACCCCCCACAGAAAATATCTTCTCCCCGTGCATGCATTGGTTTCCTCCAAGTACTTCGGTTTCATCCCACACTCCAAAAACATATCGATAGTGAATTTAGATTGTGAGCACCAAGTGATGATAATGTCTGTAAAGTGCTGCTGAATATCACTGCTATATAAGTGATTAAATAAATAAATCCTCACAATTTTCAAAATCTCTGCTTGTTGTGAACATTTTCCTGGACAGGCTGGCAGTTGTTACCAGACTGATACTAATTGTAACTAAATGCAGCCATATGAATAAAAAAAAAAGTATTTTCACTGACAGAAAGCAGAGGTCAATTAAAGCAGTGTGAAATAATTTTTTTTGAAATATAAAATCTACAACTCAAAGAGGCAGGAGTATTACATGTCAGTTTTAATCTATCCCCTGCTGGTCTCAGATGCTCCACATATATTTAGAAGTACGCACCTCTTAATTTTGGCACATCCGCGCAGGCTCCAAAATGGATATTTGTTATTGTTATGAGCAGTGAGTGTGGAACCACTGCACTAACCAACAGGTTTTGACTTTGGACTAGTCTTGTGGGCGTTATCCTGGCGTTCCCCTGGTTTTCACCCTTTAGTCCCTATATAGGGATCTGGACTTTGCTGCAGTGGAGCCATCAGGCCCTTGCTTCTTGGACTAATCCCGATGTGGTTGGCTGCTGACCCACTGGGGTTAGACACACTCATGCAAAGCACTGAAGTATCAGGCTGAGGTCAGTTCTGACACAATTCGCACAAATCCGTGAAACTAGACCAAGGTCAGGGCAGGTGGCAAAGGTTCAATATGGTAAGAAGGAGAAGGTCAGATAGGGCAGCAGAGGGTCAAAATCGGTAAATAGGCAGAAGTCGGTACATGAGCAGACAAACAGAACAGCACACCTTCACAAGGGACTAGAAAGCTAGATAACCTAAACCTCAGGCACCCTCTCCTAGGGGAAAGTGCCTTAAGTACCCAGCATTGCAGCAGGGGCACATGGAACAGCAATAGCTGGGCCCACTGCCATCAGCCAGAAGAGGACAAGCAGTTGTGGACTGCCAGGAAGCATAGGGCCAGGATTGGTGAGTGGTGTCTGTCTGTGCCCACTCAGAGGAGTGGGGCAGTGGCAGGCCAAGGCCACCAGCATAACAGCTATAATCTATGCCACTTTCATTGCATAGATTATAATAATTGTTCTGGCCAGGCTATAGCCACACTTTTTTTGCTGACTACCAATTTGCTCCACCCAATTTCTGAAATAGTGGCAAGTGGGGCTTTACACCCCCAAAAGGTTTTGCTTGTCCATGGCATGTGCCAAAGTGTGGACCTTTTTTATGCCAGTTTTATGGCACACAGGGCATAATAATTGCCCCCAAAATGTCCAATTCAAAATTCTCTAAGTTGTTCTAATCTTCTACTTTGCATGATTTCTCTCACAAAGGAATCAATTGAAAAGTATGCATAAAAGTCAGGCTACTTGTGATCTATTTTACACAATACATTTTAACCCAAGGATCTGAGTTAAATCTATGCTGAGGTAAATTAGGTTGTTTGGCTTTGATATCACATTAAGTATCCTTTGTCTCTCTTCTCTAGACCATTGAGGATCACTGAAATTAATGGATGTCCTTTCCATTTATATAATGATTCTCTTATTGATGAGAGATGATCACAGGGGCTCTCAAAAACAATATCCACCACAATCACCTTGCCTCCAAATGACCCTTTGGCCCTTATACAGTATTAACTCGGTTAGGGTCATATACCAGATATTTATAATATATAATTCCATTCCGCCTCTAATAAGAATCTAATAATAAAATAATACTTCCCGTTATACTATATTGTAGAAAGATTATACTAATTGCTTTATGTGTATGGAATTTTCTTCCATCTTATTAAGTCCGCATATAAAGAATAGGGAGGCAGTTTCCTTAGGGAATCATGCTGAAGACTGTCCAAAAGATTTTTTTATAGCATCAAGTCTCGCCAGAGCTCTAGCAGGTTAGGACACAAAGAGCCAATTATAACTGAAAGTCACACAAGAGGAGACCCTGAAGGAGAAAAGAAATAGCTAAGATCATAACTAATTTGCCCAATATCAAATATGTACTTAAAATGAATACGGAGAAAAGCTTCTCAAGCAAGTTCTCTTTTCCTATACACATATTTATCTTAGGAACCAGTGGAAGGAAGATGAGAGATGTATGTATATATATATATATATATATACACTCACCGGCCACTTTATTAGGTACACCATGCTAGTAACGGGTTGGACCCCCTTTTGCCTTCAGAACTGCCTCAATTCTTCGTGGCATAGATTCAACAAGGTGCTGGAAGCATTCCTCAGAGATTTTGGTCCATATTGACATGATGGCATCACACAGTTGCCGCAGATTTGTCGGCTGCACATCCATGATGCGAATCTCCCGTTCCGCCACATCCCAAAGATGCTCTATTGGATTGAGATCTGGTGACTGTGGAGGCCATTTGAGTACAGTGAACTCATTGTCATGTTCAAGAAACCAGTCTGAGATGATTCCAGCTTTATGACATGGCGCATTATCCTGCTGAAAGTAGCCATCAGATGTTGGGTACATTGTTGTCATAAAGGGATGGACATGGTCAGCAACAATACTCAGGTAGGCTGTGGCGTTGCAACGATGCTCAATTGGTACCAAGGGGCCCAAAGAGTGCCAAGAAAATATTCCCCACACCATGACACCACCACCACCAGCTTGAACCGTTGATACAAGGCAGGATGGATCCATGCTTTCATGTTGTTGACGCCAAATTCTGACCCTACCATCCGAATGTCGCAGCAGAAATCGAGACTCATCAGACCAGGCAACGTTTTTCCAATCTTCTACTGTCCAATTTCGATGAGCTTGTGCAAATTGTAGCCTCAGTTTCCTGTTCTTAGCTGAAAGGAGTGGCACCCGGTGTGGTCTTCTGCTGCTGTAGCCCATCTGCCTCAAAGTTCGACGTACTGTGCGTTCAGAGATGCTCTTCTGCCTACCTTGGTTGTAACGGGTGGCAATTTGAGTCACTGTTGCCTTTCTATCAGCTCGAACCAGTCTGCCCATTCTCCTCTGACCTCTGGCATCAACAAGGCATTTCCGCCCACAGAACTGCCGCTCACTGGATGTTTTTTCTTTTTCGGACCATTCTCTGTAAACCCTAGAGATGGTTGTGCGTGAAAATCCCAGTAGATCAGCAGTTTCTGAAATACTCAGACCAGCCCTTCTGGCACCAACAACCATGCCACGTTCAAAGGCACTCAAATCACCTTTCTTCCCCATACTGATGCTCGGTTTGAACTGCAGGAGATTGTCTTGACCATGTCTACATGCCTAAATGCACTGAGTTGCCGCCATGTGATTGGCTGATTAGAAATTAAGTGTTAACGAGCAGTTGGACAGGTGTACCTAATAAAGTGGCCGGTGAGTGTATATATATACACACAAAAAAAATGTGGTTCCCACTTTTCTGTCAAAATTCCATTGTACGTCTCCATTTGCCCTCAGCTGAACTAAAAAATTGTTTCATCTTTTTTCAAAAAAAAAAAAATTCAAATTTGCCTTTAGATATGAAAACCATCCCTAATGTCCTTAATCGTAAAGTTAGGCTGGGGCTACAAAAAGAATTTGGCCTGTGGAACATGTCACATGGCCATAGATTACAGCAATGACAAATCTTTTGGGTTGCATATCTACCCACCAATTGGTGCGACCTGACAATCACAAGAAATTTAAGCACCTTTCACTAATTGAGATATAGCATTGTATTGCTGGGATTTTTGATCTGCGATCTGTATTGTGGGCCAAAGTCTCCATGTAGCCTCAGCCATACAGGTTGGAAGCCTGAAGCTACACTACCAAGAGATTCTGATGACAACATGTCACCCTTTGATTTTGTTGGATGCAATGTGTTCCTGAAGACCATATGTGGTTTGAAATGATCGGATACAATCATTTATCTACATACATGCATATGCAACTGCTGTGATTCAGGCCAGAAAGAATGAAGATATTAATGTAGATGGTTAATTAAGAGCTCCATGAACATAATTGATAAAAATAGGGGACAGTGGGACATACTATATATGAGAATTCATGTTACCTTCAAGTGCCAATACCATGGGTTCTCCAAGTGTGGATATAGATTTGTCGTATACATGTATAAAAGTCCTGACAACCTACATCTGTGCTTGAAGTAGAGTAAGGAGGACCTTGAAATGTCACACAGGTGTATATATCATGCCTACTCTCTAAAAAGACATCTCCATGACACATTTGGACTTTGCCAACTATGTCCACTTCAGCCACAAGATATCATAGATTTAGGGTGATTTATTTGCATATTTGGATGACATTGCTGTTCTTTATTCCATGAAACCTTCATGTGTGAACCTGATCTTACACACATAAAACAAGATCTATGGTGGTGCTTACAGTAAGCCTTCACCTTCCTCTCATCCTCCTGTTCAACCTAAACCAAGGCCAGGTCCAGGCCATTCAAGTCACAATGACACATCCACAATACAGTTATGCTGATGGAAGTTACTTTCAAGTAAGAGTAATAGAATTTGTTTCAGGGATTTGACTTTGTTTAGAGTCAGGATAAGCAGGGTGGTTAACAGCTGGTCTTAAAATATTATAATGAGGTCTTAGATTTGCACCACTGGCCTAAACCTAATTATAACATCTGTTACGATCTTAAGATTGTGCATTATAGTCAAATGTTCGTAACATTCGTATTTAATTGCATCATCAGACGTGCTTAATAATGAGTAATGGGGCTCTTTAGGGACATGCCTCAGTTTGCCTCAGAGTCGGTGAATGAACTGTGTCTATACCATGACAGAACAAATAGACAGCTGGCAAAGAAGGAATCAAATTAAACTTAGAAGAAGCCTCGTAAGATATACAAATAAAGCGTTCTATCTGAAATGCAATATGGCCACACCATTTCTATGGCACCCCATGGAAATATAAAAAATGATATGACTTCCAAACAACAGAAGACGTTCAATAACATGATAATTCATGCCTATATTGCAGCTCCACGTCCAAACATCATCTTACAGTATAATGTACTATAAATCTGCATATAATGCTAAGTAACTTTACAAATACTTGCCATTCCTTATCTTCTCATCTTGATTTCAGCATCTTCAGATTATGTCTTAAGATGGCTATACACATTACAGAAATATTGGGCAAACTAATCTTAAGTGAATGGGGGCCACCCAGCTATTCACAGATGGCAGATGATCAATGTCAACTTCCCAATTCTTCTGTTCTCTAATGTGAAGACCGGCCTTACAGTTCATTCACTTTTAATAAAAACTATGCTTAGGTTGCAAAATTTGTTGACTTAAAGGGGATGTTTTATCAGAAAATTAGCTATTTTTTGAATCACATTTTTATGTTAGACACCTTTTTTAAGAATTTTTGGCGATTTTTGAAAAAAAAATTCCATGTCACTATCTATATTTCAAACATACTGTAACTGAAATGCTACAGTTTTCACCCTGACCACTACACCTACAATATGTTAAGATTTCCTGTCTTTTGAGAACAGCTACATGGGCTATAAACAATGGACAAGAGGGGGCCTCATTGACTTATATAGGAGAGTTTTCTAGGCATACTCTGTGACTCGTGCAGGAGGGAGTGGACAAGCTGCGATATCACGTATTGTTTATGGTGGATTCCGTGTTATCTATATTGTTGTTACTTATTGTAATTTTGCCTATGGCGATAATGATAATGGCTATTGAAAAGTTACCTGTATGGAATAGGAAATCATGACCTATTATTAGACCTAGAGACCATTGTGGAAACTGCAGGATTTAAATAAACATGGTGGAACATTTATAGAAAAAAAAAAACCTCCTGAAAAACTTCTAAAATAAAATAAAATATGTTTAACACAAAAACCTGATTTAAACAATAGGTACATTTCTGATAACACATTCTCTTTACCCTCATGATGACAACTGCTATATATCAATGAGACTCATTGTCCCTTTAAAATATCTGCTGGGTGCCTGCTCCAATCACACAGCTCCATAGTTCTGTTAGTCCATGGTTATAGTCAAGTTATGGGGGTCAAAATATGTGATGCAACAAAAAAAAATCTGTTTCTTAAGTTTTTATTGTTTTTACTGACCCATAGTGTTCACACAGAGTGCAGTCTGACATTCAGTATAAACCATTCCTGTCTTCCAAGTAAGAGCACTGTTCTTTGTAGTCTAACTTGTTTATTGGTCAATCTTAAGTGAATGGGGGCCACCCAGCTATTCACAGATGGCAGATGATCAATGTCAACTTCCCAATTCTTCTGTTCTCTAATGTGAAGACCGGCCTTACAGTTCATTCACTTTTAATAAAAACTATGCTTAGGTTGCAAAATTTGTTGACTTAAAGGGGATGTTTTATCAGAAAATTAGCTATTTTTTGAATCACATTTTTATGTTAGACACCTTTTTTAAGAATTTTTGGCGATTTTTGAAAAAAAAATTCCATGTCACTATCTATATTTCAAACATACTGTAACTGAAATGCTACAGTTTTCACCCTGACCACTACACCTACAATATGTTAAGATTTCCTGTCTTTTGAGAACAGCTACATGGGCTATAAACAATGGACAAGAGGGGGCCTCATTGACTTATATAGGAGAGTTTTCTAGGCATACTCTGTGACTCGTGCAGGAGGGAGTGGACAAGCTGCGATATCACGTATTGTTTATGGTGGATTCTGTGTTATCTATATTGTTGTTACTTATTGTAATTTTGCCTATGGCGATAATGATAATGGCTATTGAAAAGTTACCTGTATGGAATAGGAAATCATGACCTATTATTAGACCTAGAGACCATTGTGGAAACTGCAGGATTTAAATAAACATGGTGGAACATTTATAGAAAAAAAAAACCTCCTGAAAAACTTCTAAAATAAAATAAAATATGTTTAACACAAAAACCTGATTTAAACAATAGGTACATTTCTGATAACACATTCTCTTTACCCTCATGATGACAACTGCTATATATCAATGAGACTCATCGTCCCTTTAAAATATCTGCTGGGTGCCTGCTCCAATCACACAGCTCCATAGTTCTGTTAGTCCATGGTTATAGTCAAGTTATGGGGGTCAAAATATGTGATGCAACAAAAAAAAATCTGTTTCTTAAGTTTTTATTGTTTTTACTGACCCATAGTGTTCACACAGAGTGCAGTCTGACATTCAGTATAAACCATTCCTGTCTTCCAAATAAGAGCACTGTTCTTTGTAGTCTAACTTGTTTATTGGTCAATGGGTGTAAAGTGTATATGGAAAAACTACAAGAATACAAATAACACCGGTAGATGGTGCTATAACCACACTAAAGACTTCAGAGATACGATGACGATGACAAAAGCAGAAAGTAAACTGTAATGATTTTCTAACCCTGCTGGGAATGAAGTTAACAGGACATTTTTACTTCATAGGGAATGTTGTAAAAACGAAACCCATAAAACTATAGCGGAATTGCATTTTTTCCACCCCATTTGAATTTTCTTTCACAACCTCCTACTACATTATATGCAATATAAGATGGTTCAACATACAACATGCTCTGCAAAAAACATGCCTTAATACAGCTATGTGAATGGAAAAATAAAAAAGTTATGACGCTGGGAAGGCCAGGAGTAAATAAAGAAAGCACAAAAACAGGAAATCGCTGGGTCCTTAAGGGGTTAATGTGCTTTCAAAAACTGTCGGTAGAGGACTTTAATAGAGAGCTATCTTTTCTGACTGCTCCCACAGACTCAACTGAGCACGTATGTGTTTTCAATGAGAAAACCACTGCCAAGCACCACTGAGTTATCTCCAGGAGAACAAAAGTATGTTGTATTGAAAATCAACATGCCTGATCCTTCTCTCCCACAACATCATCATCTGAGTCGGAAACGCTGAATGACCGTGGTGCAGGGATTTTAGACCTGTGGCCCTTCAGCTGTTTTAAAACTACAACTCCCACCATGCCCTGCTGTAGGCTGTCCGAGCATGCTGGGAGTTGTAGTTTTGCAAGAGGTGGAAAGCTGCAGGTTGGGCGTTCCTGCAGTAGCGGATTTTGACAAAAAAGGCGTATATCAGTCAAAATGTTGATCTGACATCTTTTGGCTATAGATATGAAATTATTCACTCCAAACAACAGACATGCATCCCATCAATGGAATCCCCAAACTGGCCACAGATTGATCAGAAATATTTCTGGTTAAAGGTGACCTATCACCAGTTTTGTTTTATTTTTGTTTTTTTAACCTAAAACCTCTTGTTGTCTTTTCAAAGAAGATTCCAGCACTTTTTTTTTTTTCAATAGGCCCCTCTATGATGGCGCATTGCCCCCAGCCCTGTTCTGGCACCTAATATGCAAATTACTCAGATCTGAAGCTCTGATGCTCAGATCTACAGTTCCTCTTCTCTTCTGCATATCATGCCTTCTCCTCTGATCATAATGACATCGGGAATAATTTGCTTCCATAGTTCTTGTCAAATTTGGTAGATCTCACAAGAAAAGTGTATATTGTCCCTGGCTGTGAATAGGTCCACAGCGATTGGTCAGCATCACAGCCAGGGAGAAGAAGACACCCACTGAGAAGAGCAGAGGTATCCACTTCTTGGCATCTTTACTAGCCATTTGTATATTAGGTGCCAGAACAGATGTGGGGCAATGTTATGGAACGGAGAGGCCTATTAAAAAAAAAAAGAGGGAGAACAGCAAGAGGCATTAGGTTTAAAAATAAAACTGGTGACAGGTCCTCTACAGGTAATATTGTAGTCCAAAATTAACATCTGTAGTGGGTAAACTGTTTGAGGGTTTTCTAAGAGATGCTATCTTGGAGTACCTCAATGAAAATAAGCAAATAACTCCATATCAGCATGGCTTCATGAGGGATCGGTCGTGTCAAACCAATTTAATCAGTTTCTATGAGGAGGTAAGTTCTAGACTTGACCGCGGGGAATCAATGGATGTCGTATATCTGGACTTCTCCAAAGCATGTGACACTGTACCACATAAAAGGTTAGTATATAAAATGAGAATGCTTGGCCTTGGAGAAAATGTCTGTATGTGGGTAAGTAAATGGCTCAGTGATAGAAAACAGAGGGTGGTTATTAATGGTACATACTCAGATTGGGTCACTGTAACTAGTGGGGTACCACAGGGGTCAGTATTGGGCCCTATTCTCTTCAATATATTTATTAATGATCTTGTAGAAGGCTTGCACAGTAAAATATCAATTTTTGCAGATGACACTAAACTGTGTAAAGTAATTAACACAGAAGAGGACAGTGCACTGCTACAGATGGATCTGGATAGATTGGAGGCTTGGGCAGAGAAGTTTAACACTGACAAATGTAAGGTTATGCATATGGGAAGGAATAATGCAAGTCACCAGTACATACTAAATGGTAAAACATTGGGTAACTCTGACATGGAAAAGGACCTAGGAATTTTAGTGAACAGCAAACTAAGCTGCAGAACCCAGTGTCAGACAGCTGTTGCCAAGGCCAATAAGATAATGGGTTGCATCAAAAGGGGCATAGATGCCCGTGATGAGAACATAGTCCTGCCACTTTACAAATCACTAGTCAGACCACACATGGAGTACTGTGTACAGTTCTGGGCTCCTGTGAACAAGGCAGACATAGCAGGGCTGGAGAGGGTTCAGAGGAGGGCAACTAAAGTCATAGCTGGAATGGGTGGACTACAGTACCCAGAAAGATTATCAAAATTAGGGTTATTCACTTTAGAAAAAAGACGACTGAGGGGAGATCTAATAACTATGTATAAATATATCAGGGGTCAGTACAGAGATCTCTCCCATGATCTCTTTATCCCAAGGACAGTGACCATGACGAGGGGACATCCTCTGCGCCTAGAGGAAAGAAGGTTTGTTCACAAAAATAGAAGAGGATTCTTTACAGTAAGAGCAGTGAGACTATGGAACTCTCTTCCTGAGGAGGTGGTGATGGTAAGTTCACTAAAAGAGTTCAAGAGAGGCCTAGATGTATTTCTGGAGGGTAATAATATTACAGGTTATAGTTACTAGATATGGGTTGTTGTTGATCCAGGGAGTAATTCTGATTGCCTGATTGGAGTCGGGAAGGAATTTTTTTCCCCTAAAGTGAGGAAAATTGGCTTCTACCGCACAGGGGTTTTTTGCCTTCCTCTGGATCAACTTGTAGGAAAACAGGTCGAACTGGATGGACAGATGTCTTTTTTCGGCCTTATAAACTATGTTACTATGTTATTATGTTAAAATGACCACTTTAATGGACCAACCACGAATGACCAATACCGTAGTTCAGAAGATAGCTACCGGAAATTCCTAATGAAAAGCCAGATTTACTTTCTGTATAGAGAAGTGATGCGAAGTTGGCTGATGTCCAGCCCTTAAGGAAAGGTAAAATATTATGGTGGCATTACTTTCCTTGGGATAACGATCAGCATGAGAGTTCCTACAAACTACTGTACTCTATATCAGTGGTCCCAAACCACCGGTCCGCAGACCAGGACCAGGACCTGGATGAATGTTTGCCGGGCTGCGGCAATCAGGGTCCTGGTCACAATTTGGGTCCAGCAGCAGGGCACCGGGAGATGAGTGCTTTCATTGTGAAAGCGCTCATCTCAATATTCATCTGTATCGCCGTCCCCTGGACAGTGATACATATGGTTGTGCTGCGGCGGGGCAGGGGAGGGAGAGGCGTCTCCCTTTCCCTGTTCCTCTGATAGGCTGCAAGTACTAGGACTATCAGAGGCCAGCTCAGGAGATGCGTCATCGCCGTCATTGACGTCATCGCATCGCTGCCAGCCTGATGGAGGTAAGTATGAGAGTTTTTTGTTTTTTTGTTTTTTTTTTTTGGTACAATAAAGGAGAGGAGCTCTGTGGGGGCAGTTCTTACTGGCACATTATTTGGGGGCATCTATGGTGGCACTCCTTATTGGTACATTATTGGATGCATTGTCGGGGCATCTATGGGGGCATTTCTTATTGGTACATTATTGGGGGCACTGTGGGGGCATCTATGGGGGAACTTCTTACTGGTACATTATTGGGGGCACTGTGGGGGCATCTATGGGGGCACTTCTTACTGGTACATTATTGGGGGGCACTGTGGGGGCATCTATGGGGGCACTTCTTACTGGTACATTATTGGGGGCACTGTGGGGGCGCTTCTTACTGGCACATTATTGGGGGCACTTCTTACTGGCACATTATTGGGAGGCACTTTTTACTGGCACATTATTGGGTGGCACTATGGGGGAACTATGGGGCATCTACTGAGGCCACAAAGAAGGGGTATTTTAATAGGGTGAGCCCTGTATAGGGGCATTTTATGTTATTTTTTATATATTTTAATATGCACCCTGTGTTTTGCTATGCGTGTGAATCAGTCAGCACTCCCCCCGGGTTCCTGGGAAAATTGTCTTGCAAGAAACCGGTCCTTGGTGTAAAAAAGGTTGGGAACCACTGCTCTATATAACCATAAAGAGTCTCTCCATTTTCTCCTATGTAATTTGGTACACTGTGGTGCCCGTATCTTTTCCATCTCCATCGGTTATGATGTGTGCATGTTTATGAGTTATTCACTGAAATCTATCTGTATAGTGCCACCCACTGTTTGCCATTTTTCTAACTTATCTATCCTGCTTATTAAGTTTTAAGCACTTGCTCAGTTCCATCCTTCAGCTGCCACCAGCTGCAGTTGAAAAGGATATGCCCCCCGAGAAAGTTCATACCCCCTAAACTGCCAGCTTGAGATAAATCTAGCAGAGCAATTGGGGCAATGAATGGAGAGATCTCTGGATTCATGTGAGGCACAGGGCTGGTTCTAGTTTGTTAGAAAGAGACTGTCATGTACTATATGATATTAGATTTTCATTTTTTACATTAATCATGGTATAATGCCTTTAAGTATCCCTATAAGACCTTTTTATATGCCTTCATTCATGAACATCATTACCCTGGGGACATAGATCCAGAGTAGATGCCGTAGGAATGGTGACTGCAGAATAGACATAGTATGGATTTGTGAGTGTTTATAATAAGCTGTTCTCTTTATATTGAGCGCTTATATAGATCTCAACCGTCAATCACAAATGAAGTTTTATCCATAGAGATCGTTTCAGGTGATTATTGTATTTTTTTTTTTCAAACTTCTGAAATTTCAATGTCAATTACTGCATAATATAAAAGTATTACATTTCTCTAAAATGTGCAGAACTCCCGGAAAGATGTGTCCGTCTTACGTTACTTTCCAGACTACAATGCTTTTCTATAATTATAATACAAATCTGTACCCACAACGACAAATCAATATTACCAGCATGTATTTAATGTACCCATTTTTCTTCTGCTAAAAGGACTGATTGATTGAAACTTAACAACGGCTTCTATCAGATTACAGAAATGACCCTCTCCATGGATTTCGAGAACAATGTATTCATAGTTTGTAAATGATAAATCATAAACGGGAATTCAGGAAAAATTGCAAAAAAAAATCTGAAAAAAAATGAACTAAATAAATAATAAATTAGAGTTTAAAAAATGTGTTCTTTTTATTTCATTTTAGACCAATTATAGCTGAAGAGCCCACTGTGGTCTTGTCTATTAAAGGGGTTCTCCAGGAATTAAAAAAAATGAAAATACTTAAATATTATTTTATGATAAATATATTCACAAATACCTTTCATTAGTTATGATGGCTCGTTTTGTCTGGGGAGCAATCATTAAGAGAAATAAAATGGCCACTGTCCTATCAGTACACTCAAAGCCTGTCCTAATCACACAGGAGGACAAGTTACTTCATCACGATGAGCCATAGTGCTGCCTCATCCTCCTCTCTGCTCTACTTGTCAGGAATCATGATCCTGAATACAGGTGAATCTCTGTGGGAATGGAGAAGATAAGGAGACATGAGAGGAGGGTGAGGTGTGGCTAATGAGCAGCAGCACTTGTTTACAGTCCTGTCCATCTGTCTGTACTTCATGTCTCCTCATGAACTAAATTCCCCAGAGATTCAGCTAAAGTTCTTATTTGTATTCAGGATGATAATCCCTGACAAGTAGAGAGGAGGAGGAGGCAGCTCTTTACCTCAGTGTTGTGAAGTAACTTGTCCTCATGTGTGATCAGGACAGGTTTTGTGTGAACTGATGGGACAGCGGCCATTTTGTTTCCCCTGATGATTGCTCCCCAGACAAAACGAGCCATTATAAATAATGAAAGGTATTTTGGAATATATTTATAATAAATAAATATTTAAGTATTTTCATTTTCTTCTCCCGGAGAACCCTTTTAAAGGGAAGCTGTCATCTCCGAAACACCCCCTGAACTAGAGTAAGAGATGTATGGTGTAAGTGATGCTGAATCCGAATATGTAATTTTTATCTTCATACTCACTTCCATTCCGACGCTGTGCTCCCACAAACCAGCAGTAAAATGCATTGAGCATTTCCCTTCTCTGGCACACCCCACCACCTCCCACTAATGATTAAAAAAATTGTGCACCCTCACAGTAGTATTGGCCTCATTGTACAAACTTCACAGTAGTTATGTCCAGATATGTGCCCCCTAAAAATTTCTACAATGTGCCCTCTCACAGTATTTATGCCCACATTGTACAACCTTCACAGTAGGTATGTCTTCATTGTGCCCCCCTTAAAGTAATATCCCTTCATTGTCCCCTGTTCACAGTAGTTATGTCCTCATTGTACCCCCTCACAGTGTGCCCTCTTCGTAGTAATAATGTCCACTGTGCCCGCTTGACAATAGTAATGCTCATTGTGCCCACTTCATAGTAGAAAAACCCTCTGTGCCCCATCTGTTTTAATAAAATGAAAAAACAGTAACTACTCACTTTGTTCTGTACCTGATGCTCAGATCCAGCTCTCCCCTGCAGACACAGATCGCTCTGCAGCCCTGGGTGGGAGGAGCACAGGCAGATCCCGGGCTGCAGACTCTTTCCACACAGGCCAGCAATGCAATCTGTTTCTGCAGGCTGAATGGTGGAGCACCAGCTCCAGTCTAACTCCAAAATTTCTTACTAAAATAATAACATCTAGGGCACTGCACTTTGTGTTCTGCATTGCCTGGGATACTAACTTTTACTATGGCGCCCTATGAGATCTGTGCACACACCTGCCTGATAATTCTCCTCATTTTAGTGAACTGCTAAGTAGTTCCAGTGGAAATTAAATAAAAAAAATGAGTTTGATCATTTGCACTTGACTAACTCATACCCACATTAGGATGAAAAAGGGGCATTATTCCTGATTTACAAGCAGCAAAGCAAATCCATATAATTGGAACGCTGGGGCCACAAATAAAAGCTTTGTGTCTCTTTTCAAAGTTCACTTGAATAGTCCCTCAGCTGAGAACGGTCAAATATAAACTGATGTCTTAGTAATAAACCTTAATACAATTTACTCTGGTAAAATTGAGCATTGATTTCAGATAATGTAAAAAGTCTATCTTAGCAGAGGTGTGTGTGTGTAATCATGAGGTACGTTTGGAAAAAAAATGTTTACAGTTTTGAGCATTGAGAAGAAAGTACAATATTATTAGTGCTCTTTACACTGTGCATATGAATCTGTACAATGGGAAAAACAATAAAATCGCCTTTCTCTTTCATTTGATATTTTAGAAATTCTAATAGTCTGGCTCTTGTCTGAAATAGGACTACACAATTAATTGGAACATTCTTATTTAGATTCTTATTTATTATGGTCAGTAATAAGGATATTTGGTAATTCAGTATTTGTCATCTAAAACATGCTATATATACCATATTTTTCACCCTATAAGACGCACTGGGGAAAATGTCAGTGCGTCTTATGGGGTGAATACTAATGAGCGCTTCCATTATGGAAGAACTCTTTAGTACAGGAGGGTCTGTACTCACCGCTTCCTGGTCTTCCTCAGCCGGTCGCTGTACTATTTCCCGCCGTGAGGATGTCGACGTGTAATCTGACTCTGTGTGGCATCGGGTCACAGCACAGTGTGGCAGGAAGACCAGGAAGAGCGCTGGATGTTAGGAGTCTGATTTGGGGTGTTATAAAAATTTGGCATCCTATTTGATTGAGGGTCTGATCTCTGGTCTGAATTAGGGTGTTATTAAATGCGTTGTCCTGGCTTTTAATATTGATGACTATCCTAAGAATAGGTCATCAATATTAGAATTGGTATGGGTCAGAGACCCGACACCCCCAATCTGTTGTATGAGGATATGGTGCATGCAGTGCACACATGACGTCTCCTTTCTCTCTTCATGTCCGCTGCTGCTATCAGTCACTTTCTCCCTTTAAAGGGTTGTCTAGAAAACACATATTAAAACAAAGTGAGCTAATAACGGGATATGGTTGTCCTGTTTGCACCCTTGTTTATTAGACATAGCAGAAAATGTTTACAAAAAGCATGTTTATGGAGGACCCTGCATACCAATGCATGACAGGGACAGCTCACTGCTTTCAATGGTCACCTTGCAAGTGAATGCCTTACTTTCAGGTTTCCTCACAAATTACAGTTGATTGTCAGTCCCTAGATATGTGATACATTGTAATATACTGTACTTATTGTTGAGGGATCTCTGTAAAAAAAAAAAGGATTTCATTACAGTATCCTTATTCTTTTCTTGGTTGATTTTAAGTATTTCATAGCCAACCCGTAGCTGATTTTGCTCACTTTTGAGGGCCACGTTTCTTTAATTTTGTTGTTAATTTTAAAAAAAGAAAAAAAAAACTCATTGTATTAAGTGGGCAGACCTTTTAAGGATCTCTCGATAAATTGCATTGTTCAGCACGTCTAGCTCCTGCATGAAATGCTGTGAAAATTCCAGTGCCCTCTATGCGTTGACTTTTACAGTCGTTCTTATTTCTGATATTTTATTGGAACATTAAAATGTAAAAATGTTTTTTTTTATGATTAGCTACCTGTATAGATTCAGACAAGCATGATTCCTCAGGATAGGTCATCATTTATCACATTGGCGGGGTCCAGGTCCTGGCATCCCCGCTGATCAGCTCTTTCAGGAAGCTGTGGCACTCACCAAGGCTCCCATGGCCTCCTGGCAGCTTAACAGGCACAGTGTCGTACATTGTATAATGGTTGATTTGAATGGGTCTGAGCTGCAACTAGGCCACATGACTGATGTACAATGACATCACTGGCCTAAGATGAGGTTCTTGGGTGTCGGACCCCTCGCAAATCTGATATTGATAACCTATCCTGTAAAGCTGTATCTCGCTGATCACTCTGCTGTCTGGAATCTCAAGGCTTCACTTTAGGCGTTAGTTGCTATTGTTGCAGGAGAAGGGTATCTAGATCCTGAACTTCCCTCACAGGGGAAAAGATACAGTTCATAGAAGTGGTTGCTCTACAAGCTGCTTTCTAATTCCCCCTCCCTGGCAGGAAGTCAGACTAGCCCATTTCCACTAAAAAGGGAGGAACAAGCTGCTCCCCTGCTAAATTAAATGGCATAGCATGAAAAAGACATAACATTACATATAAAACAAAGCAATTAAAGATGCCATAGTAGTACCCTCAGGTCTTGGTTACTACACCTGCATTACTACTACAAACATGACTTCACTGGCTTTAACAGAACTGTACTGAAGTCTTCAATTTAGAGCAAACAAGCAAACATATAAAAGTAATAAATATAAAGAATATTTTTTTCAGTTAGTGACGCTGCATAAGACCTACCAGGCAGTAATGATTTCTCTTCAGTGGCATGCCTGTGGTTGGGAGATTCCCTCTCCATCCTTGTGTGATCTAAGACCCCACCTGCCGGCTGTAACTCTATCACAGTCCTTTGCACTGGGGCACTCATTGATTCCCTTGTAATCCTTACTCAGGAATTCTCACAGGCCTTACTCTCTCTGAGAAGTACCACACCACTCCTCTCTTGCTCAAGGCTGATACTGCCCTCACTCTCCTCCTCCTTCCTCCCGGCACTGCCTACTTCCACATCCCAGACTTCCTGTTCTCTGAACATAGCCCTTCCATTGCACTCTACCACCATTTACTGGACAAGAAGTCATACTGCAGTGCCTTGTTACACTCGTCAAGGTAGGCTGTTTCAGTTTAACTGACGGCTATCGGCCATACAGAAAATGCTGCATGCAGTGGTATTTCTCCATCCGAAACCTGGCATTTATGCAGGAAAGCAGCCGGATAGCAGCCAGATCCCTTTATAGTCAATGGGGATCCAGTGGTGAACGGCAGTATCCATCAATGCTGGATACGGTGAAATCTGGTTGTTCTCTGCTAGACTTCATAACAGAGATATTATTGTATCTTTGGTGAGCACACTGCATATACTGTAACTAAAAAAATGTCTTTGGTTTCTCAGACTTAAAAGATAGGAAAGAACATACCGTAATTCCTACAAGACATATCTGATCAGCTTTCCAAACCTTAAAACTCCTGCCATTCATAAAACAAATATGGTGGTTTTTGGCATATTTTGTATCTTCTGGTCAATGCAGAGTTATAATTCTCTCTTCTCAAAGTCTCTGAGTGACCACATTTCATTTTGAAAAATTTCATCCAAAACTTTCCATCTCATTTATGACTCAATTAGAAGTGACCTACTTCAGCTTGCCAAGTTTCTGAGATCAATTAAACATTCCCCAGACAGAAGACTGGACAGCAAAATTATTGTTAAAGAACTTCCTCTTCGAATGTCTGTTCTGCTCAAAGATATAAAAAGAATTCTGTGCTGGGGGAAAAAGAAAAACCTCTGCTACAATAACTACAGATAAAAATACACCAAAAATATCACCCAGTTGGATACTGGATGAATTGGAAAAACAAAAGCAATTCTACATCTTCCCCAAAGCACTGATAATGGTTGCTTTATCCTCCACCAGTAGTCCATTCTTTGTTTACATTGCTCTATTTATGATATGCTGTGAGGACTTGTCCAGGGCCATGTTGGCGACTTCAGTAAGGTTGGCACATCTCAGATGAGCCTAGAAACCAGTGAATGTCACTGTAATTGTTATCCATATTTGAAAAAACCCTTTAAGGACAGCCACTCAGTTTCTATTTTTTTTTTTTAACATAATGGAATAATATTCATATTTTTTCCGGTGACTAATATCAACATAGGTTTTGGGAAACAAATATGCAATACATGTTCCTATTTTGAATTCCTTCATACCAAAAAAAGCTCTGCAGAAAAAGCAGGGAGATAGAACAATTTGGCCAACATTTCATTTGTCTATAGAGATGATGAACAAACTTTGCATAAACCAATAGTACATGTGAATGAAAAGAAACTCAGCAATATATCTTAGAGAAAAATGCATCTTCTTCACTCAGGATAGGCTCACATCTGCGGCAACCACTCCAGTAGTCTAATCCTGCAGGGGAAAAGACTACCAGAGTTTATAAGTATCCGGCATCTCCGGATACTGCTGCACCCTGTCGAATGCCCATTAACTATAATGGTATCCGACGGGGATCAAGCTGCTTTCTGGCTTAAAGGGGTTGTCCAAGTTATGAAAAAAAAAATATAGCACTGTAAATCTGATGGGCAGCAATATATAACTAAGTTCAGCAAGTTTTAGGCAAAAAAATTCTATATTTCCTCATTTCCCTGGTTCTCTTCTGGCCTTTGTTTACATGCAATAACAACAATCTCAGCCCCTCCCCCCTCATCTGCAAAGGCAGTGAATACAAGTGCTGAGTGACATGTCTGCCTGCTCGAATACTCAGCAGTATGTTGTATGTGTAGGACTACAAGTCCCAGCTGTACAATGACACTGCTGATACACACAGGAAATTCTCCCTACCTGTTCTTGTACAATACAATTCCTCTATAGCTCCTTGCCCAGCATTTGTCTCCTCTCACTGCTGCAGCTACTATTTGTTGTAAAGCCTTGAGCCCTCAGTGTGTTTTGGCTGAAGGGGTTAATGTTTTATCTGAAGGAATCCAGGGAGAGAGCAGATAGCAGCCCGGCAAAGAAAGGGGGCGTGGCTAGTGACGTCTTGTGTACAGACTGTTATCTGAACTCTGAGGCTTGTGAACGAAACATCACAGACCAGGGAGATAAGCTGACATCACAGGTCATGTGACACTCAGTCAACTCTGAGAAACCAGCAGCTTTAGAAACACAAAGTATATGGGAAAGTTGTTATACCTGACAAGTTAGAAACATATAAAGAACAAAAAAATAACTCGGACAAGCCCTTTAACTGTTGTCTGTCAGCCAAACAAATTAAACTGCTATGCCGGAAATGGTAAACTCTAGTAGTCTGTTCCTCTGCTGGAATATGCTACCAGAGTTTTTGCTGCAAATGTGACCCTACCGTTACCAACCACTTCTACTACCAACACCACAACCACCACCCTTGGCTCCTCCTTCCCCTGGCTTCCACTGATGATTCACTCTGAAATTCACTGGTAGAATTATTTTTGCAAGAGGTAAAGATAATATGGCGTTTCAGCTTCACTAAGAGATCGGTAGGTGTTCTACTGTCTTCACTGGCTTTAACGGTGTCTTACACCCATACTGGATTCACATGTACACTGCTCAGAATCGCCATGTAATATCTTCCCTGCTGCTGCTTCTGAGAGTATTCTACATAGGGGTAGGGAAACAGGATGTCCTCTTCTCTATCGGCTATATATGAGAGATATCATAGCAGCTAGTCTACACCCACTAACTCAGGGAAAACTGAAGGAGATGGAGCCTGCAGAGGGGAAAACTACTAATAAATGCAAGATATACAGTAAGTCATATAGTGGTCTGAAAGTGCAACTTTTGTAAACACACATAACAACTTATTCCAGTAAGCCACCTGAAGCAACATGTATGCTTTAGATCTTTAATCTGAATGGCACATATGTCATATGCAACACTGCACTTTTGGTTTGCTCTACGTTTCCAAAATGAGGCACATCATATGGAAATAGCAATTTCCAAATAGTGTCTTAATAATACTGCAATGCTAAGCTCAAGAATCAGGGACATACCATGGTACATTTCATGTTCTCAGGAATAAGAATGACCCAGTGACTGCAGCAACCATGTGACCATAGTATGGAGTGACGGCACTGACGGCAATAGATCAAAGGAGCCAGGAGTTTTTGGTCCCGCACCAGGTAGCAGGTAAGTATGCTTCCCTCTACAGGTCCAGCAATATGGGGAGGTGTGGCAGAAATGTCCCCAAAGGTGAACAATCCCTTTAAGGTATACACTCTAAGAGGATTTTCATCTATAAACACACCCTCTCGTACCCATCTTCAGTTTTTCAGCCCCTCCTGACCACATCCAAAAACCTTTATACCAGGCATGGACTAGGAATTGAAAGTTGCCCTGGAAACAAACTTAAAGTGGACCCATTTTTGAGTCGGGTCCAAATTGATGTAAGACAGGGCCAACGCAGATAGACGGGGTCAGCAATACAATATTGTGGCACGTTATACCACCTCAACAGAGCCAAATACCACAGTGCATCACAAAATACTGCCCCCGCAGCACAAAATACCTCCCCTAAAAACTACCCCTTTGTAGTGGCTATGGCCAACTGCCACATTCTGTCCTCCTACTCCGTTTCCCTCAGAATGTCAATACAGTTGAATTCAGGAGTCAGAGGGGGGGGGCATCAGATCATTACTTACCATGGTTGGGGGCTGTGAGGAGGGCTCAGGTGGCCTCCTGGGTATGACCTCACCGGGAAGTTTCCCTGTAGGGTTTATAGCCAATCCGCCCCTGCTTCCTACTAAGCTGGACCATTCCCCTTAGTCAATTTCTTTTCTTATTTCCAGTTTGTCCATCATGGCTTTTTAATATACCAAGAACATTTCTCAATCAGCTGAATTCATTAACCAAATACAACACAGCCCAATGAATTTACAGGAGTAACATTGGCCCCTCATTGGGATAAAACTAATGGAACTTTTCCCCCATGTGGGTCCCATCCCTAAGCATCAGAGTTGCGTACTGAGCCAGAACCAAGTTTTGAGGTTTTATTATAAGTAAAACTGAATTCACTCTCCAAATAAGAAATCTAAACAGAGAGCTGAGGGTAAATTAATTCTGTCATTACTGGAATCCAATTTTCCTCCTGACATAAACGCAATAGGAAGATATTAGGATTGCAATGAGCAGGAGAGACATGTACACAGAACTGTTAATAGAGACGAGCTAATTAAACACACAATGCACAAATAAAAACAATTGTTTCTTCCAAGTCATTACTTTAACATGGAGAGAATTTGGTGTCACTTGTCTCAACAAGACGCCTTCATTGTGTCTTGTGTGATTGGAATTTACTGTACAAGAGTTTATGACAGAAAGTTTGCCTATCGCTTATTTAATGAGCTGAGATCATTCATTTTGGCACTTAGCATTTTGTGTAATGCATCTACATTATGAAAATTCCTTTCATAGAAACCACACATAGGAACCATAACATTAGGGCTGTGTGCAATGTGCCGCGGTTCCAATTTAAAATCTGTAAAATGGATCCCTAGCTACACTGCCATTTATATATAATCTGGCCTTTTCTTATGTGACAGATGGAGGTGTAGCTTGAAGAATCTGGGTGTAAGTTACATCTGTTACTGGGGGGGGGGGTACCAGGGCCCACCAATAACTTGGGGGACTATCCACGATAGTTTTACTCCTGGTGAAATAGGAGCCTTTGGATTTTTAAGATTTTTACCTCAAAGATTGTGATGCTAAACGTCTATTCTGTGCCATTTGATCCCACCAACCAATGCTCAGAGGATTCAGTGCCTGTGGTAAGCTGCTTTCCTACAGTTTCTTTACTGGAATTATGTGGGTACTTTATGGATTTCTGTTGGGAGAACAGTAGTGATGAGCGAACATGCTCGGCCGATTACGGTATTTGGCCGAGCATGGCGGTGCTCGGGACCACGCAGTGTTCGGCCGAACACCGCGTGTGCTCAAGCGCCATACCTGAGTCCCCTTAGCCATTCAGCGTGCGGGGAGGTACTGGCATTCACTGTAATGCCGTAGCCATGTTGGCTACTGGCATTACAATGAATGGCTGGCCAGGCACGCGTCATCGGGTGCTATATAGCACCCGGTGACATGTGACCCGGCTCAGTCTGAGTCAGGGAGAGCTGCTGCAAGGAGGGACAGATAGTGTAGGGATAGAAATTGGCTAGGCAGGGCTATTTTTTCTGTTTAAAAGACCAAAAAGTCCTTTTAAGGACTATTTTTAGTGCAATATTTTATTTTATTTTTTTTTGGGGGGGGGGCAAAAATTGTGCAAGTTTGCCTGACCTAAACACCACCTGCGTAGCGTGTGCTGTATAACATTTGTGTATTCCAAATACCTGACATCCGGTGTATTGTTTTCTGCTGCTAATCAAAGTGAGATTACCTGCTCTGCGTCTGCTGTATAACGTTTGCGCAAAGAGGGACAGATAGTGTAGGGATAGGATTTGGCTAGGCAGGGCTAGTTGTTTAAAAGACCCAAAAGTCCTTTTAAGGACTATTGTTATATCTGGCTGCAGTATATATTTTTTTCTATTGGGGCAAACATTGCGCAAGTTTGCCTGACCTAAACACCTCCTGCGCAGCGTGTGCATTATAACGTTTCTGTATCCTAAATACCTGTAATTCAGTGTATTTTTTTCTGCCGCTAATCAAGGCGACATTACCTGTGCTGGGTGTGCAGTATAACGTTTCTGTGTCCTAAATACCTGACATCCAGTGTCATTTTTTTTGTCGCTAATCAAGGCGACATTACCTGTACTGCATGTGCAGTCTAATGTTTGTGTATCCTAAATGCCTGAAATCCAGTGTAATTTTTTCTGCCGCTAATCAAGGCGACATTACCTGCGCTGCATCTGCTGTTTAACATTTGTGTCTCGTAAATATTTCTGACATTCGGTGAAATTTTTCCTGCTGTTGGCTACAGCGACATTACCCGCGCTGCGTCTGCTGTTTAATGTTTGTGTATCCTAAATATTTCTGCTCATGCAGCGCAATAATTCTGCGCTACTGTACTTGTAAGAAACTTGCATATATACCATTTAATATGCCCAAGGCGAGCAGTAAGTGACAGGGAAGTGGGCGTGCTGCTGATGGTGCACGCAGAGGCCATGGTTCTGGGCGCGGTGAAACTGTGCCTGCTGGCAGAGCACAAGAAACAAAGTCATCCAAAACTCCTAGCTTCATGTCCCAGTTTGCAGGGCAGCGCAAGACACTACTCTTGACGCCAGACCAGTGCGACCAGGTAGTTGGTTGGATTGCAGCAGATAATGCTTCCAGTCGGTTAAGCACCACCCTCTCTTCCACAAAGTCTCAGTAGCCAAGAGTCTGGTCAACAAAATCCTTACCCTGATCCTCCTTCCTCCCACCATGCAGTCTGGGCAAACAAGTGATCCCACACTCGGATATTCCGAGGAGCTTTATTCATCGCCATTCCTTGATTTGGGCCTCTCGCCAAGCCCGCTTGAAGAGGGAAATGAGGAGATATTGTGCCCTGATTCCTAAACTCATGAGCATCCACAGTCTGAAGAAGATGATGGTGGGGAACGGCAATTAGTGTCTGACGAGGTGCATGATGATGATGAGACACAGTTGCCAATAAGTTAAGGGCAATTAGTGTCTCAAGAGGTTGATAATGAGGATGAGACGCAGTTAAGTCAGGTTCTTGTTAGGTCACCATGTCAGGAGGAGAACCAGAGTGAGGAAGTGGAAGAGGAGGTGGTGGACGATGAAATCGCTGACCCAACCTGGGAAGGTGGCAAGCCGAGCGAGGACAGCAGGATGATGAAATCGATGACCCAACCTGGGAAGGTGGCAAGCCAAGCGAGGACAGCAGATCCACAGCAGCACAACAGGCTTGAAGAGGTAGTGGGGTGGCAAAGGGGAGAAGGCAGGCCACACCAAACAGGCCCGAAACTGTTCCCCGGAGCACCCCCTTGCGGCAATCTCCCTTGCCAAGGGGTAGGTTTTCCGCAGTCTGGCGCTTTTTTGAGGAAAGTGCTGACGGTAAAAGAATTGTAATTTGCAACCTGTGCCATACCAAAATGAGCAGGGGTGTAGACACTAGCAACCTGACCACCACCAGCATGATCCGCCACATGGCAGCAAAGCACCCTAATAGGTGGGCCGAACGCCAGGGTCCACGATCGGTGTCTGCGGGTCACATCACTGCCTCCTCTTGTGTTACGTGCTGTCCAAGATGCAGGCCCAGATGCCTCATGCCCTGCACCTGGACCTTCGCAAGCACCATCAGCGAGCACGTCCACTTCAGTGTCCCAGCACAGCATACAGTTGTCTTTACCCCAGGCATTTGAACACAAGCGCAAACACCCAGCCACCCACCCACAGGCCATAGCACTAAACGTGCAACTTTTCAAATTGCTGGCCCTGGAAATGTTGCCATTTAGGCTGGTGGACACAGAGGCTTTTCACAGCCTGATGGCAGCGGCTGTCCCTCGTTACGCAGTCCCCAGCCGCCACTTTTTTTCCCGGTGTGCTGCCCCCGCCTTACACCAGCATGTGTCCCAAAACATAACCCATGCCCTGACTGACACATGGACAAGTGCTTCTGGCCAGGGACGCTACATTTCCCTGACGGCACACTCGGTGAACGTTGTGGAGGCTGGGAGCGAGTCGTACCCTGGGATGTCACAGGTGCTACCCATGCCACGGATTGTGGGCCCTACTTCCATCCGGATTTCCGCCACCACCTACAGTAGCGGCTGCAACCCCTCCTTCTCTTCCTCCACCTCCTCCTCCACTTCCACTGCAGAATTCTCATCTTGCAGCACCAGTCAGACTTCAGTCAGTAGCTGGAAGCAGTGTAGCACAGCAGTCCGGAAGCGGCAACAGGCCGTGCTGAAACGTATTTGCTTAGGTGACAAACAGCACACTGCCGCAGAGCTATGGCAAGGCATAAGGGAACAGGCTGAGCTGTGGCTCTCGCCACTCAACCTTCAGCCAGGCATGGTTGTGTCTGATAACGGCTACAACTTGGTGGCAGCTTTGGAGCTCGGCAACCTCACACACATACCATGCCTGGCCCACATTTTCAACTTAGTTGTTCAGCGGTTTCTCAAAACCTACCACAATTTGCCTGAGCTACTGGTGAAGGTGCGCTGCCTGTGTTCCCATTTCCGAAAGTCACCTACAGCTTCAACCAGTCTGGCAACGCTGCAGCAGCGCTTGCACCTGCCAGCTCACCGACTGCTGTGCGACCTGAGCACGCGCTGGAACTCCACATTCCACATGTTGGGCAGGCTTTGTGAGCCGCAGAGGGCAGTAGTGGAATACCAGCTGCAACACGGTCAGTGCCTTTACAGTCAGCTTTCACTCTTCACAAGCGACGAGTGGGCATTGATGTCTGACCTGTGAGGTTTCACGCAACTTTGATGAATCTACACAGATGGTGAGCGGTGATAATGCTATTATCAGCGTAACCATCCCACTTCTGTGTCTACTAAAACGCTCACTGCTCACAATAAAGGCGAACGCTTTGCATGTGGAAGAGGTGGAAATGAGGGAAGACCGTACACAGGGTGATAGCCAGACCACCCTCGGTTCGTCTTCTCAGCGTGAATTGGAGGAGGAGGAGGACGAGGAGGAGCAGGAGACGGTTGCCACCGCTACAGAGGGTAGTACCCATAGCAGGTTTACTCCATCTCTTCGGCGTGGATGGGCCGAAGAGGAGGAAGAGGACGAGGAGATTGAGAGTCATCCTCCTGGTGAGGAGAGCGAAACCTTGTCTGTTGGGACTCTGGCACACATGGCTGACTTCATGCTATGCTGCCTTTCCCGTGACCCTCGCATTATACGCCAACGCCGATTACTGGTTGTTCACCCTTCTCGACCCCTGCTACAAAGAGAACTTCTCATCTCTTATTCCTCTGGTGGAGAGGACTAGCAAAATGGTGCAATACCAGAAGGTCCTTGTGGAAAAATTGCTCCAAAAATTTCCTGCTGACAACGCTGGCGGCAGAGTACGTAGTTTCTTGGGCACCCGAGGAGGGGAGACAAGGGGAACACACAGCAGTTTCAACAAAGGCAGGGCGACACTCTCCAAGGCCTGGGACAGTTTCATGACACCCTGCCAGCACCTTCACCCTGATAAGCGGCCTAGAGGAGGGAAACGTTTTGGAAGATGGTGAAGGAGAACCTAGCTGACCGTGTCAACGTCCTCAGTGATCCCTCTGTGCCTTATAATTATTGGGTGTCTAAGCTGGACACGTGGCACGAACTGGCGCTCTACGCCTGGGAGGTGCTGGCCTGCCCTGCCGCCAACGTTTTGTCGGAGCGGGTATTTAGTGCCGCTGGGGGCATAATAACTGATAAACACATCTGCCTGTCAACTGAAAATGCTGAGAGGTTGACGCTTATCAAAATGAACAAGGCCTGGATTGCCCCTGACTTCTCTACCCCACCAGAGGAAAGCGGCTGAACGTGAAGCAACTTTAAATGTGGCTTTTAGGGTGTATTGAATACACTGTATTCCCATGTACCCCTTCCTCTTCTCGTCCTCTTCCTCCTCATCCTCCATCATTTCAAACTGCTTATTAGTCTACCCTCGACGTTCACCAGCAGGCCCTCATCCCTAATTTTTAAGACGGTCACCAGCAGGCCCTCACCTCTAATTTTTAAGACGGTCACCAGCAGGCCCTCACCTCTAATTTTTAAGACGGTCACCAGCAGGCCCTCACCTCTAATTTTTAAGACAGTCACCAGCAGGCCCTCACCTCTAATTTTTAAGACGGTCACCAGCAGAACCTTACCTCTAATTATTAAGACAGTCACCAGCAGGCCCGCACCTCTAATTTTTAAGACGGTCACCAGCAGGCCCTCACCTCTAATTTTTAAGACAGTCACCAGCAGGCCCTCACCACTCATTTTTAAGACGGTCACCAGCAGGCCCTCACCCATCATTTTTTAGACGGTCAGCTCAGCAGCAGGCCCTCAACCATAATTTTTTAGATGGTCAGCTCAGCAGCAGGCCCTCACCCATAATTTTTTAGATGGTCAGCTCAGCAGCAGGCCCTCAACCACAATTTTTTAGACGGTCAGCTCAGCAGCAGGCCCTCAATCATGATTTTTTAGACGGTCAGCACAGCAGCAGACCCTCAACCATAATTTTTTAGACGGTCAGCTCAGCAGCAGGCATTCATCCATGATTTTTTAGACGGTCAGCTCAGCAGCAGGCCCTCAACCATGATTTTTTTGACGGTCAGCTCAGCAGCAAGCACCTGCCCCTAATGTTTTACACAGTCAGATGAGCAGCATGCACTCGCCCCTAATGTTTTAGACGGTCAGCTCAGCAGCAGACCCTCAGTCCTAATGTTTTTGAGTGTCAGCAGCAGACAATCAATCATAATTTTTCAAGGGTGTGTCTGATGCCCTACTTTATGTGTAATAAAGGGTGTATTGGAGTGCCTGATACTTGTAATTTTTTGCAGCACTTGCGCTTTATATACAAGTAAATATATGCTTCCTAACAATATTTTCTCTAAAATTAATGTTATCTTTGGTTTTGGGGTTTTTATTGTCATTCCGTAATACTTGGACAATATCGTTCCCAGCAGCGACTTTAGAGTCCAAGATGCATCCAGACATCCTCCCCATGCTGTTTCCAAACCATTTCAGTGGTGTTTACATCATTTTCTCCCATTGACTTCCATTGTGCTCGGGTGCTTGGTAGAGCACTCAAGCACCACCTAGTGTTCTACCCGAGCACCCGAGCACTACGGTGCTCGATCAACACTAGAGAACAGTATTACAGTCGCAATACTCTTGAACATAGAGGGCAGTATTATAGTAGTTACATACTTGTACATATGAGGCAGTATATTAGTAATCACATTCTTGTACATAAGAGACAGTATTATAATAATTATGGTATATTCTTGTACATACAGGACAGTATTAAAATAGTTATATATTTCTTTACATAGGACGCAGTATTACAGTAGTTATTCTTGTACATAGGAGGCAGTGTTATTGTAGCTAAATTTTTGAACATCGGGGCAGTATTATAGTAGTTATATTCTTTTACAAAGAAGGCAATATTATAGTACAGTAGTTATATTCTTGTACACAATGGCAGTATTATTAGTATAATTTTCTTTTGTTCTATTGTATTTATTGTATTGTATTTTTTATAAATTCTTAAAGATTTAAACAAAATAATGGCATTATTGTAGTACTTAGATTTATGCAAATACAGACAGTACTATAATCAGGCATGGGATTCAGCCGGTTCCCTCCGGTTCACTAGATCCGGTTGTTAAAATTACATCCGGATCGGAGAACCGGGTTACCGGGTTAATCCCAATCCGGTGCGGCAGCAGAGGCGGGCTGGGCCGGGGGGCAGAAGGGCACAGGCTCCCTGGGCTGGTGGATGTCAGGGCCGGCGGAACAAGGGAACCTCTGGTTATCTGCTCCGCTGTTCACGGTGGCCGGCGCACT